>NQII01002343.1:304615-362747 GCA_002778355.1 Clitarchus hookeri
TCTGGCCCGTGTTAACCGTTTGCGCACGAATCACGAAGGTTCAGTGTCGGAGTTACTTATTCCCGAGTGGCTTGGTCAAAGACGGACACGGCACCAGCAGCCAATGGAGGTATAACAACAGCTGAGGTGTGTATATAGTATTGAAGTCTACTGTGTGCTCCGATTTTTACGCGAAAAGTCACTGGCCCTACCTATGGGACTTGCAGCGGTGACAATATTAATTTATTGTTGGAAAGTCTGTAAGAAGGTTCAGTGCAGGGCACCTGAGTCGTTTCGTATATATTTGTTGCGTATATTTTGAGATACGTCGTTTCGAATTACGCCGCTTTGAAAACCCCCGTTTTTTTTTTTAAAGACATTTTGAGTACTCAAAAACTGTGTTTATAATGTGTGTGACGTCTTGAAAGCACTCGACAGCCCTCGTCTGAAATGTGTGTTCTTTTCTTAGATCAGCAAATTGGAAGCACGTTTAATAGTTTCACAGAATGACGTGAATTACCAACACTTTGTTATGCAGTTCAAGCTCCAGGTAGACGCGAGCTTTACAGGACCTCCCAAGTTGTCACGTGGATCTTGTTGCATATTGTTANGCAGTTCAAGCTCCAGGTAGACGCGAGCTTTACAGGACCTCCCAAGTTGTCACGTGGATCTTGTTGCATATTGTTATGCTTTTGTATAGTCTAGTTATGCTTGTATATAGTCTATTCGCGGTTTCCTCACACTTTCTGAATCAAACTTTTCAAAAATTACTCCGTGTATGTATGGCGTGCTTGGTTTTTTCCTAAATTAATAATGTATCACATGCGTTTTATACGTATCTCAACAAAAAAAATCCTATTTTTTTGTTAAATTGAACTTTTACTTGTATTTTATACATAAATTACAATACTTCGTACTAAATATGAATAAAAACTGGGAGAAACTATCCGTGTTGGTAATGCCTAGTAATAAATAGTTGTTACGCAAAATATTATTACACAGAGTGCGCACGAATATGGTGCGTTGTCAATTTGGTGTGATTTCCTACACTTTGTTAATCTTCGTATGCATGAGCCGGAGGAATATTATGGAAGTAGAAGTTTAGCAGGGCTTTAGGAAAGTTGGAAGTAACCGGGAATAAACTAGGTTTTATACTAGGGACGAAGGAAGCTTTGTGCTTTTGTAGTCATACAAGGGAAGGTTGTTCTTAACTGAAATTAAGTTAATTATGAGGACAGAACAGATATTTAATAGAATTATTATGAGATTCAGTAAATACAAGTTATTGGCGAGGGAGGTCATAATCAATTACAATATATGACTGACGGGAATGGTGACGTCGCCGGAGGCTGTGTGTCGTGTTTGAAGGCGACGACCGACACGCCAAGTTGCATCTTGATGGCTTCATCACGGCGTGGGTCCTCAGACAGACAGACCCCGTAAAATTCCCCTCCCCCTGCGCCCCTATCTACCCACGCGTATGTATCGTTGTAAGTTGCTGTGTCTATTATAATTTTTAAAAACTATGGAATAATTTAATTAAATATTTTTTTTCAGTACAGAAGTTAAAGTAGATAGTTTGTTGGCGATTTACAAATTTGGTTATTTAAATATAAATATGGTCGTTGAAAAGTGTCAAAGTCGGAAAAAATCGCTGTAAGTAGCCCTCGGTTTACAATGTTTATTCTTCTGTAAAACACAGTGTTTTAAGTTAGAGTGACAATTCTGTGTCTTTTATGGAAATATAGCTGTATTAACACCCTGTAGTCACCGCTTAAAAAACTGACGGAACAGTACACACGCGGAGTATGTTTATGCTATTTTCCATCGCCGTCCCAATCCTTCCCATTGGCCGAATGTGAACTTGAGGCGTTTTTAAGTTGTTTTCTAAGGTTTCAACGTAAGGGGCTATATACCTTCCGTCGTGAATTTATTTTTGTTTTTCTGTAGCTTACTTTTCGGGAGAAATGTTTGAAAACGTAAGCTGTCAGGACATACGGCATATCTTATAGTTTATTCGTGGCAAGTTCACACTTTTCTGAAGTCCTGCTGAAGTTCTACTTTCAGATACTGATTACGTATCCTTCCGCTACACAACATAAACAAAATAATAATTATTATTCTTCCTCCTTCCCTGGGAAAAAAAATATACGAGAGCAGAGCTTTCGCACCGTGCTTTGCACTGATATATATATATATATATATATATATATATATATATATATAAACTATCTCATCAGTGGTACCCGAAAATGTTTACACTTCTGTTAGGGACGTTTATTTCAAAAATATCGAACGAAAACTAAGTTCAGTAATATTTTACATGTAAACTGCTTCTTCTTACCTTTTGCCAACACAGTATCGCGATCATTGTTTTTAATCATATTTATTTATAACGAAATAAGATTATTATTCATAAACGATATAAAAATGAAATTTTTATTTAAACTGAAACAGAATACCTGCCTGTTAGTAACAGCGTTGTGTGTTTGTCGCACATTAAAAAAAAAAAGTTACATCTGGAATGATATTTCAAAGGTTTGCTCCAAAAGGTGTGAAGATACAGTGAATGGACTATATGAGAGATATTTCATGTCCACTAAATTTTGCCGATATTTTATTTTTACCATCTGCAATCATATTAAAGATTAACTCATTATGCTTCTTTTTTTTTCAGTTTCACATGAGCAAATACAGATTTTAATCGGTCCATTCTGATTTCAGGAATTCTGTAAAGTAGTTTTGAATGTAGTAATCAGGTTTCAATTTTAATATGTAAACAGCAAGTTATAAAGCGATATATACAAACACAAGATGGCGAGGTCGCCACCTCCTCAAGTATACTAAGGTGCCCGTTTATTTTAAAGGCTAAAGGTAAAGTAGACCGATTTTTACATTCTGCGCGTGTCCGCAACACTGACTTGCCCAACTCCTGCGCAACGTTCACGTGATTGGTCTTGTGCAGTTTTCGATGGGAAGGGGACCGCGGTTACGTGGTGGTTAGACTACTTGCCTCCCACCACTGCGAGCCGGGTTCGACTCCCGGCGGTGTCGCCCCCACATCTTCACATGTGGGAATCGTGCCGGACAATGCCGCTGGTCGGCGGGTTTCCTCAGGGATATCCCGTTTTTCCTTGCTCTTGCATTCCGGCGCTGCTCCATCCTCACCTCCCACTGCGAACCGGGTTCGACTCCCGGCGGTGTCGCCCCCAGATCTTCGCATGTGGAATCGTGCCGGACAATGCCGCTGGTCGGCGTGTTTCCTCCGGGATATCCCGTTTTCCCCCGCTCATGCATTCCGGCGCTGCTCCATCCTCACCTCGCTTCGCCCTCATTGGCTTTCAAGACCTCGTTGTTAAGAGCCGCCGCCCAAATCTCTTCACTCGCCCGTCACTCGATGGGGTTTTCCTACAAGGTTAATATTTTAGCCAATCATAGAGAAGGTGGTGTAGTGTGGTACAGAGGATGGTGGTTATTTTGTTTTGGGAAACAGAGGTAAGACCATTAAACACGAATAGATGGTAAATAAAAAAATCACAAAAATATTAACACTGATGCTAAAACACCATTGTTTCAAAATTATGGTAAACATTCGTGTTTATGTTAACACAAAAGTTCCAGTTGTAACAACAAAACTATTAGGCTCTGTGCACAAACGTATAACGCTGAAGTCGTGAGAGAAGACTGTTTCTGAACCACAGTTGCAGAAGTAAAGTCATAAATATTCATTCGTCTTTACTTGTGCGGCAACAAGTATCGCATGCGTGTTATGCGATAGAAACCTCCATACCTGCTTGCACGCAGGTCTCGTGGAAGCCCCCACTTGAACTTGATACGGAAAATTGTATCGTGTTGCACAGGACTACGTTCTTAAATGAAAACATTTGAAAGGTGTAGGGGAAAAAGGATGATTGTCCGTTGTCACAGTAAATGAGGTTATGGTGTCATCTGATAGAGGAGTTTCAGTACCGTTGGCATGCCAAAGCATGACGGTTAAAGGAGCTGAGAGTCGGAAATAACAGGCCTCGAAAGAGACGAGTTTACATTGCCAATTGCATTTTACTCGAAACTAGCAAACATAGATATTCATAATTTTGCTCCTGTTCCTTTCATTTTTATATCACTGTATTCGGTGTCAATTAAAAGTGCTATATTACTAGATGTAGACTATTTGTTAAATATTTTAGTAAATGATGTGCGTTTAATTGTTCAGAACGTCTTCCCACATTTGTGTTTGCTAAGTCACGTCACTTGTATGTATGTTGAAATGCACACGAGGATGAAACGTAAACATACGCAGTCATGCCGCAAGCCCTCCACTCCAGCTAAAGCCGTCCGCAGTGACCCGCGGCACGAGTCCGGCTCGCGGGATTTCTCCTCTTGCTGAACCATCCGTCGCGTCGGAGCTATCAAGGCGAGTTTGCGGCGTGGTAGTGTACCTGTGTGTATAGTCTATTCACGGTTTCTTCACACTTTTTAAATCAAACCTTTGAAAAATCACCCCATCTATGACGCGTTTAGTTATTTCCTAAATACGCTATGTGTCACAGCAGTTTTATACTCTGTTAACATAAAAGTATCTTATTTTTTCATTAAGTTAAAGTTTCAATTATATTTTATTAATAAATTGTAATATTTCATTTATAATAAATATTAATAAAGCAGCGAGAAAACATNAAGTTTCAATTATATTTTATTAATAAATTGTAATATTTCATTTATAATAAATATTAATAAAGCAGCGAGAAAACACGTGTGTTGGTAGCGCCTAGTAAGAAATAGTTCTCATGCAAAACATTACTACAACTGAGTGCGCATGGATTCGGTGCGTTGTCCTTTGGTGTTATTTTCGAAAAATAGTTAAGCTTAGTTTGCACGAGGCGGAGGAATATCCTGGAAGTAGAACTTTAGCAGGGCTTCAGAAAAGTTTGATACTCGTGCATGCTAGTGTACTCGTGTGCGAGGATGTATTTGTGTACCTATGCGAGGTAGTAAACCCATGTTGGGGTGTTGTACCCATGCATGGCGGTGCACCCATGTGCCGCAGCGCACCCGTGCGTGGTAGTGTACCCACGTGCGGACGTGCACTTGTGCGTGCTATTGTACTCGTTTGCAGGCATCTACGTGCGCGCTGTAGTGTACTCGTGTTCAGACGTGTACTTTTGCATGGTAGTGTGTGCCCATGCATGGTAGTGGACTCATACACGGGTGTGTACTGTGCTTGGCAATGTACTTACGCACGGTAGTGTTCTCTTGCATGGCAGCGTACTTCTGCATGGTATAGTACGCGTTCGCTGTAGTGTACCCGTGTGCGGTCTTGTACTTGTGCGTGGTATCGTACTCGTTTGCAGGCGTCTACGTGCGCGCTGTAGTGTACTCGTGTTCAGACGTGTACTTTTGCATGGTAGTGTGTGCCCATGCATGGTAGTGGACTCATACACGGGTGTGTACTGTGCTTGGCAATGTACTTACGCACGGTAGTGTTCTCTTGCATGGCAGCGTACTTCTGCATGGTATAGTACGCGTTCGCTGTAGTGTACCCGTGTGCGGTCTTGTACTTGTGCGTGGTATCGTACTCGTTTGCAGGCGTCTACGTGCGCGCTGTAGTGTACTCGTGTTCAGACGTGTACTTTTGCATGGTAGTGTGTGCCCATGCATGGTAGTGGACTCATACATGGGTGTGTACTGTGCTTGGCAATGTACTTACGCACGGTAGTGTTCTCTTGCATGGCAGCGTACTTCTGCATGGTATAGTACGCGTTCGCTGTAGTGTACCCGTGTGCGGTCTTGTACTTGTGCGTGGTATCGTACTCGTTTGCAGGCGTCTACGTGTGCGCTGTAATGTACTCGTGTGCAGGCGTGTACTTTTGCATGGTAGTGGACTCATACACGGGCGTGTACTTGTGATTGGCAGTGTACTTATGCACTCGTGCGTGGACGTGTACTAGCATGCGTGTGCATGGTGTTCACGTCCACACTGCATGTAAGTACACGTGCAAGTTGGCTCGCGAGTATCTGGACGCGCCGTAACAATGGCACAGCACAAGATGTTGATCTTGGAATGTCCAGAGGCAGAAGTCCTTCCACAAATTAGAAAAATGGTGGCCCAGCGTCCCCCCTCCCGAAAAATATCTGAAAATTCAAAGGTTAGTTGTCATGTATGGCTGTTTGTGTCTGTAGTGGAGTGGAGCATGCTTTTTTTTTTTCTCTCGTTTCTATAGCGAAACCTTTTCCAAAGGTACGGTATCAGGGAATCTGTAAACTCATCAGCCACAAATATGCTACCGCAGACCTTTCTCGGACTAAACTGCAGTGGAAAGCGATACATCCGTCTTTATCTTCCTGTACGCTGGCGTTCTGCGCATTTCAAAGAGTAGAGCAAAACTTTTCTGCGCTGTCTGCAACACACCCGGCAGTCATTATCCAAATATACGCCGGCCTACTGGATGGGCGTCGCGGTTGCAATCCGCAGAGGCGCCGGTAGAAAGTAATACATGACGCGCACCTTAAAGATAATCAATCCCCAGTCAAAATTCTTAACGCCTCGAGGTCATGTTTCGCCACAAGGAAGCTAATTAACGAAATAAGGAACTTTATTATATCATTGACATAATGGTTTAACCTTCAAAACATAGTAACTGTTCACCACAATGGATACTGATCAGCTATTGTAACAACAGCGCAAGGTTGTCGTTATCATTAACATAAAAGTCAAACAGAAATTTTCTTTGTGCAACCCTACTTTGCAGTGGTCCACATTGAACTAGAAATTCCTTTGCGGCAACTAACCATGTGCATGCAGTGAAGAGTGTGTTTCTAGAGAGTGGCCTCAGTCGTAGGCGACCTCGTCTCTCTCGAAGGCGGAAGAGTGACTCGTCCACGCTATATAATACGCGGTGTAGGAGCCACTGCCACCTCTTTTCCCCGCCACCTTCTCTACTAGTTCTCCTCTCCCAATAATAAAGAGCATGGTACCCACCTATATTTCTCCTGTAGCATTTTCTCATAATGCATGTAACTTTAATTATTTCCTGTCGAAAGGGTTTTTACGGTGTCTGTGCCGGTTTTTCCCTTTCTCTTCTAGACATAGTTTAACTATAAGTACATTAGGGAGGTTTTCCATGGCCAAACTCGGCCATGGGAAACCCAATCCCTCTTTGCCGCGATGCACGTCTCCTTGCATGTTTTTCCTTCCCTTGTAAGCGTAAAGGGTTAGCCCTGAGACGCAATAATCCCGTTCCTACCGCGGACTAACATATAACACTTAGTTTTAGAGTAGGTTAGAAGAAAAAGAAACCTCCACAGCCCCAGTGCCGGGCGGGACAGACCCTGGCAGCGGCATCACAACTGTCAGGGCCCGTGCACGCTTGCGTCGCAGTGACGAGCGACGAGTCAAACGCGAGTTTTATCGACGACGCGAACTGTACGATTCACACCTGTGCTAGAAACATCGCAGATTTCCGTTGTCGGCGTTCTGGTGCCTAGTCACGTCGTGTGCAGCAACATGAATCAAGTAATTCAGAAGAAGAAGAAAATAGTTTTCGCGTATTTTGTGTGTAAATGGATGTCGAAAAAAAAAAATGTGGATTCATCCGTACGTAAATGCCAGGTTGTTGAAAGGCGCATTTTTTGCAAGTTTTGTGGACGAAAATAAGTTTTCAAATTACTTTAGGATGGTTGTAAAATCATTCGATGCAAACAAATAGGAAGACACCAAATTAAGGGTTGCTATAACACCCGCGGAAATGTTGGATATTGCGATAAGGTAAGTGTGTTTAAACAACAATACCTATTTGGCGTATTCGGTACAACAATATGTATTTAGATAAGTAAAAAAAAAAATTGCTAGACATAGAATCGTGTTCAAATTCCATAACCAAAGTTCCCTTATGTCATCTTAAAAACATTATTAATAAACATGTATATTATTCTTCATATTCATCTTGAAAACATTATGTCAGTAGGTATATTCGCCGAAGAGATCATCACTTGAACAGTCCAATGGTGAAGCAGCTGCCTGTGAAACAGACGGACTCAGAACAGAATTCGTACAGGGAGACGGTGTTAAATCGTCCCGTTGATGTGACGTTGTCTGAATGCCATCTTGTAGAGATGCTTGGCGTGGGCTGGCTAGGTTATGCAATGGATTAGGAGTCGAAGTCACCTGGTGCATTTCCAACGAATTACTCGCAGTTGAAGCTTGGCATGATGTTGAAGCAGAGTGTTGAAGCAGAGTGTTGAAGCAGAGTGTTGAAGCAGAGTGTTGAAGCAGAGTTTTGAAGCAGACTGTTGAAACAAACCGTGCAGAGGTGGCGCGACAACTGTGTGCTGTGGACACGTTGATGGAGTGACAAAGGGTGGACACTGATGATGATAAACACCCAACGAATAAGCAAGTGAAGTATTATTGTTGCTGCAGGGTGTTGTTGATCCAACACTGTGTTTCAGTATCGGAGGAGCGTTTGAGGAATGGCTCAAACGCTCCTCCTGTTCCGGATGCACTTAATTACACTTTGAATTTCACATCGAAATTCAAGGTTTTGATCAATGGAAAACGCATTTAGTGTCGGCGATAAGGACTAGAAAAAATGTACATCGTCAGTATTCTCGCAGTCCGTTGCAGACGTTGGTGACGGTGTATTAATAAAATCCATTAGACACGCTTCCAAAGTTTTCTTCCTCTTGCGCTGACCGGTAGCTACAATTGCCACTTCTTTCAGCTGATGTTTCGATCTTACGTTTCTCTGTGGGTTTCTTACTATCACTCTTTGTTCGATGGGCGTTTCATCTGCGTCAGCTGTTCCATCATGCATACTTTCAGGCAGAGAAGATTCGGTACTATTAGGTTGTGAAACTTGTAGTAGAAATGACATTTGCTTGTAACTNCCGTGTAGATAAGGTCGATATCCTCGGACTGCCTC
This sequence comes from Clitarchus hookeri, assembly GCA_002778355.1. Lineage (NCBI taxonomy): Eukaryota > Metazoa > Arthropoda > Insecta > Phasmatodea > Phasmatidae > Clitarchus > Clitarchus hookeri. Next base: position 313,516 of record NQII01002343.1, read on the forward strand.
TACAGACTTGGGCGCCGCCTTTAAATTCCTCATGTAATTGTCCTCAAGATTCTTCCATTTGGACATCAGTTTTCTTCCTGAAACCAAAGTACATAATGTAGGCCTTACGTATTTGTCCACGTTATCAATTTTTTATATAATATTATTTATTTGTGTTATGTTTAACTATATCATGAATGTAAATACTATAGAAATGTGTAAAATATTTTATCTAGCTAGAATGCTCTGCAATAATGCACTTTCTTTACAGACATTTGGCAAGTGGATGCAGTCTGGTGGATCTACATTATACCTACAGAGTTGGTCGTTCAACAGCAAGCAAGATTGTGCGCAAAGTTTGTAAAGCGATTTGGAACACAAAGAAAGACTAATGTCTTCACCTGCCGACAGAATAGATATGGCTGAATATTGCTGACCGTTTCCTATAAAATGCCAATTTCCCTAATTTTGCAGGGGCGCTTAACGGAAAGCACACAAGAATTGTCACACCAGTGATGGGCGGGTCTCTGTATTTTAATTACAAACACTATCATTCCATCTTATTGTTAGCAGTGGCTGATTCGAATTATAGTTTTATTTATATTGATGTGGGCTCGTTTGGGAGAGAATCTGACGGCACTGTATTTAAAAGGTCCGCTCTATGGGATGGAATATGTAATAATTCCCTCAACATACCTCCATCCAAACCTTTACATGGAACGGAAAGACCGCGACTGCCCTTCGCATTTGCTGGGGGATGTGGCGTTTGGTTTGTATAAACATGTGCTTCGCCCATTTGCGGGACGATTTTTGCCACGCACAAAACGCATCTTGAACTATCGCCTCAGTTGCGCTCGTACATACATAGAATGCTCCTTTGAAATCTTTTCTAACAAATGGCGCATTTTCCACCGGCCTCTTAATGTCAATCCTGATTTATCTACGGACATAGTTAAGGCAAGCTGCGTGTTGCATAATTACGTGCGCTCTCGATATGGTTACAATTTTGAAGAAACTTTATCGAGTGAAGGTTTGGAAGAGGTAGCTGACGCTACAATGGATGACACTGTGCATGGCGGATTCAATGTTAATCACAACAGTAATATATGGGCGGAATATTTAGTTTCCAATGTGGGTTAAGTTCCGTGACAAGATGCAAGAATACGAATGCTAGTATAATTGCATGTATCAATAACCAGATGTAACAGTACAACACTTACCTATATTGCATGTCATAACGTCATATGTTGCAAGAATGGATATTATTTGCACTATTGTGCATTTGCAATACGTCTGCACATCATGGTTTTGCTGATGCATTGTAACAATGCCCCACAACAATGACATTCTATTAGCAACTTAGATATATCAGTATATTACAAACATAGACTTAAATTAATGACGTTAGTGGACAGCGCATATACATACCGCATTTAGCTTTCTCCTTCTCTGTCTTGGTACTGAAGTTATCTAATTAAACTTCACGGATTTGCAGCCATGCGTTGATTTTTCCCCTCTGACTTGATATTCCTTATTGCTCAAATCCCAAAGCACAGGGTGCTGTCGGGTGCTTTTTAACTTCGCAAATGAAGTTTTCCACATCGATATCGCCGTCCTCCACACTACTGCGCGATCTATCACCGCTCGTGTGCACTGCCTCTATGCGCGACACCGCGCGTCGGCAGTGACGTCGCTAATGTGTACACTGACAGACGGGACACACTGCAACGCAAGTGTGAACCCGGCCTTACATTCAGATAGACTCGATCAGCGCAGACACATCCATTTAACACAACCGTTGACCGGACACGAACCTCAAAGCTGGCGCAATTGCATTGCATTCGGCACTCTAAAAATAAATCCATAGATAGTTTTATTTACGGCAAAGAAAACCATTTATTTGAGGCTGTTTGGCTTACGGAAAAAACTGCGTAGCTTTATTTCAAAGACAAAGTCACAGAAGCATAGGTTTGCTGTTAATAAATGTTTTCTTTATACGTTTTTGTTTTATGGTAATATTAGCTTCCTTAATAGTAGAGAAATAAACATTCTTTGAACTGTTTTGTTCACAGTAAAGGAATATTACTTCGTGGCACATTGTGGTTTTCAGTGTGTAACTGTTGTCCCGGCGCAAACATTCATAAACCAATGTATTCTGCAGTTACGAAACTGCAGCTGAGCAAATGTGCAGTCCTCCTGCAGACGTTTAATGGCATTCTGAAGTGCAGTGCAATGATTCTCCAGGTCACTAACCTCAGTTCTTCCCAAGAAGTGGCATTGTATTCTGGCCCATGCTACTTCCTCACATAACATACATATCAGAAGTAAGTAAAGCGCAATAAGATAAAGTGGTCGTGTGGTGCAGGGTGCTAGGATGATAACACAGGGCATGCGGGTTTGAGTCCCGGAGACTTGTTACTTCTCTCCTTGTTACAAATTACGGCTGTTTTGCACAGCACAATTTTTTTTACAGTATAACTGACATTACCACAAAAAAAAAAGATTTTCTGAACTACTGCAACGACAATGCAAGGTAATCGTAGTAATTAATGTATAGATCAAACAAAAATTACGTTTGTGGCAAGCCTGCTTTGCAGTGGTTCGTATTTAAACAAATTTTCTTTGTGGCAACAAATCACGTGTTGCAGCAAAGAAAGCGTTTTTACAGTGGGTACTTTACCACTTCCAGGCAAAGGTCTGTAGCACTCGGATACATCCGTGGTGGAACTGAGGTGCACCCTCATCTCTACCGTCTGTCCAGGACAGTACCGGGGCTGTGTCACCGCCGACTGCATCGACCTTCCCATGGGTGGGGGACCCTCCAGGTCTCATCCAGCACGTTGAGTCTCAACCACTGCCCGCACGAATCCAACCTCAATGCATCGGTCTCCGGAGAAAACCTCTAGTAGACCTTCCCAATCGTTACGTGCTACTGCTTAAATGCCCATATCTCTTGTGGGTTTTACACAGGAGGTTCATTACCGTGGGCTTCGAAATTCTTAACAGTGAAATTCATGCTTCGGTCCCAAAAAACCTGGGCGTTCATTATTTCAACGCCACATCTAGTGGCCAGGCTTTGGTGCCATATATCGGCCCAAGTCATCAATGCGGATAGCTCCTTCCCTGGTAGCAAGGATCCCAGGTGGCACGACGTGGCGTCCGGCGTAGCTCTCCTCTGGTTAAACCCAAGAGGAGGCGGATGCCGAAGTACCACATGAGGAACCTGAGAGTCGCTTTGCTGGAGAGAGGTTACGTATTACACTTATTTCAGCCTTTTCGGAGAAACGCGTGGGTTGCCACATTGGGATACTACCTATGGCATGGCACTGCTTCGTCACCTTAAGCCTTCCTCCCAACTTGAAGGCACTGTGACTCGTCTCCCCAGGAGGAAGTCAGGTGGAACGACACAGAAAACCAAAGGAAACTGAGAGTTAGAAAAATCTGACACCTAAGTACAGACTTGTCCATAGACGGTGTCAGTTGTAGACATAGACATCTTCTCATTGAAACTTTGCGTGTTCGCGGCCTAGAAGACCGGAAGCAGAAAGTGTGACACAGGCACGCGGTTTGCTTGTCGTTGTAATAGCCTGCAGTTTTTCCTTCGACAACGCCCTCCGTAGAACTAAGTGGTTGGTACATCACATTTTGGTGTAGAAGGATGATCTCCATGCTGCTGTGATCCCAAAAACTAAAAGAGAACTAATATTCGGGCGAGAAAATTTATTGAATGCTGTTAGTTAGCACACAGCACCAAGAAAGTAAGTGAGTAAGCAAGTAAACCTATGGCTACTTTGATATTAAAAATGGACAGAGTTTATTGCCAAACATAAGCAAAGAAATGTAACAGAAATAGGACACCACAAACAAAAACAAAAAAACGCAGAACAAGACTATAACCAGTCTGGAAAAAATAGAGAAGTCTTAACAGAAAACAACAGAGAATAACTACAATGACAAACTTTCAAGGAATATATAACATCCTGGCTACTGTATATAATATGAACTGCCGGAAATAGTTATAACACATTATTTGAATTCTCGAGGTCATTAAATGTAGGTTATGAACCTTTAATTTTCAAAAATGAGGATTATCTGGCAAGTGTTGCAGTACATTCGGCCAAGTTGTACAGTGGAAAATAAAATTCCAAACAAACGCTTTAAGTTGTCTTTCCCAAGAACCCAATAAATGTACTTGCTATCGTATAACGAGGGCGTCTCAAGTGTTTCACTATAATCCTAGGATCATATTTTTTTTAACCGAGACGAGGATATCTACGGTTGGAACTCGACCAATACTGGTGCAACGCGTTTATCACTGGAACTCGGATACAAGTGGAGATCGCGTTGAACCGAGAGCTTGGGTACTCCGTTAATTTATTTTGCAACTGAGCATAAGCTGCCTTGCTACATTTTTTTTTTTTTACTGAAACGCCATCGCAATCAAGGTATGAAGTTTGTTATTTTTTTAAGACCCGAGTTTAGTGTGGCAAGAGAATCGGAGAGCGATTCATGGGTTATCGAAATGTTAGCCCGACCTCGGAACTCAGAAAATCCAGCTTTCCACACTGAAGAATATGCGTGGACACGCCTACAGTATAACAGTTCTGTGATCGGGTTTCAGGGCAGCAGCAACAGAACTTTGGTACCAGCACCAGAGTGTTCTGTTAGTTCGTTAGAATTCTGTTTGTTGCGAGAACAGTCCAAATATTGCTGAAGGTTGTTCTGCTGTAGGAACATTGTGCTCTAGTGTTGGACTATATGTATAGTTGCAGATAAAATAAAGACATAACCACTACAGACAATTATGTTTCTAATACTATACAAGGTGAGTGAGAATTCGCGCGACAAACTTAGTGGGGAGATTCCTTATGCAAAAGTAGGTAGGTTATACATTTAAGAATGTGGGCGAAAGTGCATATTGAGGAAGGTACGAGTACATGAAAATGGATTTTGAGTACATATTTAATTAAAAATATCAGAAAACGCTTGAGATAAAACAACAATTTTCTGGATACGGTTTGGTTGATATAAAACCTCATACCCCAGCATGTTAGGTTCGTAACCATCATCCCCTTTCATCAATAAATGGTGGTTGGTAGATTCCGATCGCACGTTATTTCGTAACCGTACGGTTGTATCGTAGTCTGATGATTGTTTATGAAAGAGCATATGTAAATCAACAAAAAAGTTTGCATTAGTAACACACTCTCCGGCCAACCGTTCTCCCGAAAACAGCGATCGAAGTATCGGAGGGAGTGGAGTGCCCTTACCCGACGCCTGTGCTAGTATGCGACACTCTGGTACCCGTCGCACACATGTGGGGGAGGTGGGACGGAGTCAGTGAAAAACGTACACCAAGTGCGTGTCCTTACATTTTATTTACACACTTACGAAAAAGGCTCGATGCAACGGCCACCGTGTTGCATACAGATTCCGCAACGATGCACCATGGATTGTCGGACCCGTCTTAAAGACACCGTGCAAGTCGATAATGTTGCCAGCGTTCTTGGGAGAACGGTTGGCCGGAGGGTGTGTTACTAAGGCAACTTTTTCCGTATATTTTCACATGCTCTTTCATAAACAGCCATCAAACTACGATACAACCTTATGGTTACGAAATAACATGCGATCGAAATCCAGCAATTCCAATATATTGATGAAGAGGTATGAGGATTTCTATCGACCAAACCATTGTTGTTTTAACTCAAGCGGTTACTGATATTTCTAATCAATCCCATCCTCAAATTCCCTTTTCGTGTGCTCGTAACTCCCTTAATATGCACCTTCTGCCACATTATTAACTGCATTCTGTACCTAATTTCGCATAAGGAATCTCCCCACTAAGTTTGATGGTCGAATTCACACTCATCCTGTATACAATGACAATATTAAGACGGTACCGACAACCTATATGATCGTTGTCCCTTTATTAACAGTCTGTATGGATCACTGGTATAGAAATTTGGTTCCCAAAACCATATTTATTCTCGCACTCCATAATTGAAACAGTTAAAATTGCTCCAAAACTGCGAATTTGACTGCAGATCAGCTGAAACTACTCCACTTGAATCAGTACAATTGTAATAATAATTTAATAACTGGTGTTCCCTGATTAAACGGTAAAATTTAAATAACTCATTCATACTTAGAGTGCAGTGTACAAAGGGTAAAGTAAAAAGCAGTTTTTTTTACTAACTACTCTTAAACTAAGTGTTATATGAGTCCGCGATAGGGACGGGAGTTAAGTGCGTCTCAGGGCTAAGCCCCATACGCCTACAAGGAAGGGATTTCATGCAAGGAGACATGCATCACGGCAAAGAGGGATTGGGCTGTCATGGCCAGATTGTGGCCATGACATCCTCCCTAAGTGTACTTAAGCTAAACTATAGTTAGAAGAGAAAGGGAAAAACCGGCATAGTAACCGTAAAAACCCTTTCGACAGGAAATAATTAAAAAATGGCTTCGTGCATTATCATATTTAAGAGAAAATGCTACAGGAGACAGAGGATAGGAATCATGCTCTTTATTATGATAGGAAAAAGTTTTAGAAGAGAGGGGGCGGGTGTAAAAAGCAGTTGTTGTTTTAGTAATGTAGTATGACTGGAACAATAGTCGGCAGGAAGGGTCGTTGGCAAATCAGTTTAGACGCACGGCGGGGAGCCGAACCTAAATTATCTTCGTCTCGCAATTGTGACCTCAGGCGGAAAGCCATCGCGAAGTTCATGCACGTTATCTGTAAGCCACCCACCTCTTCGCCATTAACCTCTCTTATTTACCTCCGGCGTCGACATGTCCGCGCTCGTGTGTCTCTCGAGCAGTTAAACGACGGTGATGTATCGGCAGTAAATGAAGCAGCGGTTACAGCTCCGCCCTATTGCAGTAAATCTTCCCGTGGTTGGCTCCCGGCTACCAACTTTTTTTTACTTGTTTTTAATGATCTCGTGTAGTTTATGCCAATTAAAGAATTACGCGACTTTAAAAAAGTTTTTTTTTCGCGTACTTGTGTAACAGAGTTACTGCCTCACGCCGATCATGGGTACTTGGGTTTTCGAAGACGTTGCCCGTTGACGGCAGTCGAGGAGGCGTTAGACTCCGCGACGCGGGAGCTTGGTGGTTTCGATGGAGCTCGGAACTATACTGAGCGCGCGGCGTTTCCTTCCACCTAGCGGCGGCTGAGAGGAGGTCGCCGTGTGACGTCAGCACCGTCTTTGTGCTTTCCCAGTAAACGGGAACAACGCAGCCGATATAGGGCAGCGTAGTACGTTGGCGGTGTGTTTTGTCTTCGGGCCATTGGAACGAGAAGACCACTGAATGTGGTTGTGTCCGGCCGTCGACTTGCGCCATCTTAATCAAACTCCGGAATCATGAACAAGATGGGGACTCTCCAATTAGGCTTTAATCACAATGTGGCTGGTTAAATCTTTATAAAATAATATAATTTAATAATTTAGTATATTTGTATAGCTCCCCCTTTTCATATTCCATCATATTTATATTGAAATAATATTGTACAACCTTGATGTTAAATAAACCTCTTTTATATAATGTTCATTACATAACTCTTTTCAATAACTTGTTACGCCCCTATATCCCCGTTAAGGATAAATATCAACAAAATATCAAAATCATAACAAGATTAGACGAAGATCTGCTTCCGTTTCGAGGATGTTCGCCACGCCTTTGAGGTGGACGGAGGTTGCGAAGTCTTCACTTTAAATACCCGGGCAAACTAAGCGATGGCGGACACTCAGGGGGAGGTCAAACCTAGGAGGTTTGGTCTCACTCGAGACATGTGCATTTGGGAATACAGTAAATTGTAAATTGGGGGAAATTAGTGCCAGTTAAGTAAATGTATTAATTTATGTAACTGTATATTTTTGAAACAGCACATTGTTGTTGTAACCGCTAAACTTTATAATGTTTACAAAGTTTTTAAAGAATTGTAATCTTTAAATATTTTAATGTAATTTTTGCATACATTTTCTAAAGCTATTTGATTTTGAAAATTGTATGTATTTTTCTTGGGATGGAGGAAAACAAAAAAAGAGGAGAAGGGCCCAATAATTAAAAGTAATAAAGTAATTTTTTTCTTTTTTTTTTTTTTACTTTTTATGGCCACTCTCTTAATCTGAATATCATAAGGCTGCTGCTGATCCACCTTTTGCTATCATTCTTATTCGCCTCCGATGCATGTTCATCATGGATGACATGGTTGTGGAGTTGGGGGCGAGTTTTATACATGTGACAGAGTGGTCTAATAGTCACTAAGAACCCTCTGTTGCACTTGCGATGTTGATTTAAGTGCATGCCATAGCTTTCCGTGCCCCAATCTCCAGTCACAGGGCTGGAGGCGCCAGGTTGAGTGAAACTACAGAGTATAGGCCATTCACGGTAAAGTGAGCACTTTTAAAAGCCCTCTCATTTCGAATAATAGTTAATAAATATATTTTATTTTTACCTAAGACATTAACTTCCGAATGCGGTGGAATATACACACTGTGTTTATTACTTACATGGCAATATTTATTTAAAAAGGTGGTTAAAGGATAAGAAATGGCTGAAAGGAAAAAGTAGCTAACGCTTCAAAAGTGCTCACTTTACCGTGAACAGCCTATACTTAAGGACACAGAGGAGAAACAGCCGCTTACACCGCGAGCTCCAGCCACACGCGCCAGCAAAATGGCGTCACTGGCCAACAACATGTCGGATTGCCGTTCGCCAATCAGCGCCTGGCAACCTTCTTGACAGCCGGCCGCCCAGCCAATAGTGAACTTCTGCAGCACGCAGTAGCCAATCAGACACGATGCCCGTTCCCACAGCCTCGCGCATCCATTCAGAGAATGGTTACGCCCACGTCAAACGAACCGCCAAGTCACTTCTTCTCTGTGTACTTGTGTACTCTGAGCTGAAACCGCGCAACAGTTTTGAGGCTTTTGAGGCGACGTCGAGTGTAGGGATCCAAAGCGGTATTCGGACCTTGTAGGAGTCAAGTGGAGAGATTTGGGCGGCTCTTAAAATCCAGGTCTTCAGATCCAATGAGGGTGAAACGAGGTGAGTGTGCAGCGGCACCGGAATGCAAGGGCAACAAGGGAAACGGGAGATCCCCGAGAAAACCCGCCGTTCGGCACGATTCCCAGATGCGAAAATCTGGGGAGCGACCACGCCGGGAATCGAACGCGGTTCGCTTTAATGGAAGGCGAGCAGTCTGACCACTACACCACCGCGACCCCGACGTTACGAATGATACGCGGATCCTTGGCAAAACGACATCCGATTTATTCAATCTATATACGGTTTCCTTCCTTTTAGTTTCATTTGTTTTTCACCACAGAAGCTCCAGTTGCCGACTTCGCATCACGGTCGTCGAGTTTGTATTCCGACGATGACGCCCAGGAGTGTCACGTGTAGGAAACGTGGCGGACGTTGCCGGTTTTTCTCAGGAAGCTCCCGTCTCTCCCGCCCTTCCGTTCCGTCGCTGCTCCATTGTAGGAATACATTCATTGTCATCACTACAGGCCCGAGATATTCTCAAGTTCATTTTACGGGTTAGGCTAACTCGACAGTTAAGCAGACACCCTAGGCTCTGTAATTTGTTCGTTGGCTGTTGCCTTCGTGATGAGCACGCAATCCTGTGTAGTTGTGCGTGATCCACCCGGTCTCTTTCCACGTGTGTATTGCTGGCTTAAAGTCCTGCAGGGCGTGTCTGGAGGCGAGTGGCCCAATCACAAAAGCAACAAGAAAGTACAAATGTTTAAACTATATCCTAGAACCGCTTGAGCTTGCGAAGTCTCCAAGTCTCTAGTCATCACTCACCTACGGGCCCCAACTTGACATGCCCATCACTTTTATGAGATTAGTCCAGCCATTAGAGAGCACCTTACGTACATATACATATGCGTGTAATAATAAATTGTGAATAATGAAATCCTCTGTTGTCAATACAACAACGGAGTCTTTTATTCTTCGGAATTATTTTGTTAAGGTTACATTGAAAGTTTCTCAGTTTTCATACGGGCAAGGAAACCTGCCGAGAGCTCCCAAACTGACTGGCAACTACAGGACGTTGAGTGCTGTGTTTCCAGTAATCACACCCTGTGGCTTACTTCTTAAAAATACTAGAATAAAAAAAACTGAATCTTTTCATGGAGAACTGAGATATAGGTTGACGTCAGGGTAACCCTTGACAACAAACCACATTTTAAAATACGTTCATATCAAACATACGTAAGACAAAAAGAACTCAATTAAAATTATTAACTTGTGAACTTACACTCGTATCCACATCGTTCTTAAATTACGGAATAAACTCTTTCTGACAACGTATATAGTAAAAAAAATTGTTAATAAATAATGTTGGTATTTTTACTCTTGGTTTACCCTTACATTTTTTTAATGCGGTATTTCTACTCTTGGTTTACCCTTTCATTTTTTTATATGCATGTTGGGACGGGATTCAGTTGACAAACTTTGTGAGGTGACTCCGTATGCAAAATCAAATGGAAAATATGCAGGCCACTTCCTGCATAAATTGAACATTAAGGGGGACATGATGCCTAGAAAAGCGTGACGTTAAACTATATTTTTGCGAAAAATCGGAAATTAAATTTAATTAATCTACAAATCTCCAGTATCTTCATCCTAAGAGTAAACACTCATTAAAACCTCCCCTCGTAATCAAAATAACAGGGGTGGCCACCCTCTTTCTGCAGACAACTTTTTTACCGTCAGGAATTATGAACTTTTGATGCTGGTTTGTTTAGCAGTATGACCTAGTTAACAAAAATAATCCACCTGTTGCAGCTGTCCAGGACTCGCCGTTTTTGTGTAAAACGCACACAAGACTTTTGGTGGCAGCGATGCGGTGCCTAACAAGTAGGAAATACTAACGCTTCTTGCAAGGAATCGAAGCACTGACCGTCGGCANATCCACCTGTTGCAGCTGTCCAGGACTCGCAGTTTTTGTGTAAAACGCACACAAGACTTTCGGTGGCAGCGATGCGGTGCCTAACAAGTAGGAAATACTAACGCTTCTTGCAAGGAATCGAAGCACTCACCGTCGGCATAAACTAACACGCAGCTTCAGTACTGTAAGCGTATTAATGTATGGTATATGTTGTTCTCAGAAGTGTTAGAAATGCCCTCCACCATCGTCTGTGCAGTGGACATAGCACATACACGCATGTAGGTAATATTGCCTAATTGCTAGGCACTATCGCTGCAGTCGAAACTTTGTGTGCGTTTTACCCAAAAAGTATGGGTGTTGGGCAGTTGCAATTTGGGGGGGGGGGGATTTCTATGTCGTATTGCTCATTAAACCAGCATCAGAAGTTCATAATTCCTGACGGCAAAAAAAGTTGCCTGCAAACAGAGGGTGGCCACTCTTGTTATTTTCATTGCGAGAGTAACTATTAATGAGAGTTTGCTCTTTGGATGAAGATCCCGGAGAATTGTACTTTAATTTAATTTTTTTTCCGATATTTTACAGGAATATAGTTTTAAATCTCGATTTTTGAGTGNTTTTCCGATATTTTACAGGAATATAGTTTTAAATCTCGATTTTTGAGTGCTCATATCTCCCTTAATATTCATTTTAGGAATAAAGTGTCCTTTTATTTTCCACTCGATTTTGAATAAGGAACCACATCACGAAGGTTGTAGGTCGAAGCCCACCTCACCCTGTAAGTAGTGTATCTAGGAATACCAGCACTAACATCTGAATTCTAATTATTGCAGAATTTCCTAAAATCATAAACTTTTTTATAGTAGTTACTAGCTTTACGATTTTTTTCCAACTAACACAGTAATGCGAGACTTCATTGAACAAATAACGCCATTCATCCCTTTTTCGCCACTAGTCATAGCTAATTCCACCACCCCCTCCATCAAACCCAAAAAAAAAAAAACTTTTATTTTAGTTTCCTGATTAAAATGTAGTTTTTAAAATTTTCACTTTTGAATCAAAATCTTGTCAACAACAGGTTCTTCAGAGACAGTATCAGGTGCTCGGGAATCAGGAGTGGGTAAGAAGTGTTCAAAATGAACAATCCCGAAATTTGCCTGAAGTGATTTCGGGAAAACGATGGAAAAGAGAAATCAGAATGGTTGGACATAAAAACCAAATTCTGGGTCCTCCCGAATGCGTGTCCAGAGCGTCGGTGAATACTCGAGAGTAAACAAACTCGTTCCACCCAGAAGGAAGTAATTTTTGGAATGTTTTATTGCCGTAGGTTTAATAAAGTTAAGTAAACCTACCTTTCCCGTACCGCTCACACGTAGTGTTTCTGGCCTTAAGGCGCCCGTCTACCTGGCGCTTGAACTGCGTTGCAGAGTGTTCGAAATATACGTTTTTCAACGAAACTATTAAGCGTGCGTCCAACGTGCTGATCTACGAAAAGAACACACACTTCAGACGAGAGCTGTATAATACTTTCAAAATATCACGTACGTTAGAAATATCAATTCAGAGTACTCCAAAGCCGCTAAAAACGGCCTTTCCAAGGCGCTGTAGCTCAAAATGCACGCATCAGATACATACAAAACTACTATAGGGGCCTGCACTGAACCTTCCTAAAGACTTCCCACTAATAAAATAATATGGTCACCGCTGAAAGTCCCATAGGTACACGCAGCACGACGAGAATTGCACACGCCAGTTCAGAGCCTTGCGCTTAGCGGCGATGGCGTACTTGATGCACGTGGCAGTGTCGCCCTTATCGCTCCCGCGCTTCTCGGCCTAAACGTGGGAAAAAGTTCCAGGTAGACGGGCGCCTTAACGAGGCTATAATAGTAAAGATAATCACTTTTACGATTAAACCCGTTCCCTGCTCGTGTAACATCGTCTTATTAACACCCTTGATGTATTTGTCCTCGAGTGTGTGCGTGTGTTTGTACTCGGTGAGTCAACTCGCCTAGCCGATTAGTAGTTGGGTTACCCTGCATTTTGCAGTGTATTGACACAATTCACGTACTCTTTACATTTACTGTGGAATAAAGAGCTTAAATTTGAGAGTTAGTATCAGCAGCTAACGTATTACAAAATTGAGCGTCTGAGGTACAGACACAAGCTACATAATTTATGCACTGTTATTACACTACGTTAAACACTCCTCAACTGCATCGGTAATTTATCGTGCTAATTTTAAAATGTCTTTGCTATCTATACGTAACTCTCTTCGTGTTTTACGTAATAGTCGCATGAAAATAATACAAGTATTAATATTACGAAAAAATTTGAAACCAAATATTTAGGTTTTTGAAAAATTGTCTTATACGTTATACGTCATGTTATATATATATATACAAGTTAATTTCAGTTGAGACACAGTCAACTCTCCAGTCCATAACGAAACGCGCGACCATTTTGTGTTGGCCAGCAAGACGATGTTCGGACGAAACCCGTTAAAACGAGCCGCGTAATTAGTTGATATTTGGGTTCCGGGACATGGGTGCTACAGTGCAGCTGCATGTGTGGCGCATGCACAGTGTTCTTAATTTTCGCACGGGTTTCTTTGTTAAATATGTGACAGTACGTGGAGGATGCTTTTGTGGTACCAAATATGCCCAAGAAGTATCAGCGACAGGTGAATCAGTTATTAACGTCTAAGGGACGCATTTGGGATTTCACGCAAAACATTGACTCGTCCACTACCTAGCCTCTTGCCTTGACCAGTAAAAAATATTTTGCTCCGGTTAATTTTTTTGTGAATGATTTTATTCCTCGGGCTTTATCGTATCTGTTGTTCGTACTGTTTTTATTTATTTTAATATTATGTTCAAAATCCGTTTTCTCTTGTTTTTCAAACTGGAAACATCATACATAGTTTTTATTGCGTATTTCACTGGAGAGTGTTTTAGTTCGTGGGGGCAAGATCTCGTAGAGAATCTTCAGCCCCTTGTGACTGAAAAAGCGCCGCTTCCCAAAATTAAATTTGGAAATAAGTAACACTTGTATTTACACACAAGCTGATTCCAANATTTGGAAATAAGTAACACTTGTATTTACACACAAGCTGATTCCAATTAACGTATTTTACACAAAATCCTTACCATACCAGTACAAACATTNTAGTTCGTGGGGGCAAGATCTCGTAGAGAATCTTCAGCCCCTTGTGACTGAAAAAGCGCCGCTTCCCAAAATTAAGTTTGGAAATAAGTAACACTTGTATTTGCACACAAGCTGATTCCAATTAACGTATTTTACACAAAATCCTTACCATACCAGTACAAACATCATTATTTCCATTTTTAGTAAATATAAATAAAGAATTGTTATGTGTCACGCACAGCTTTGCATCGCACGAGCGAACGGAGAGTGTGTGTAGGAAAGAGTTGTAATATGATACTCCGGCGACGTTTACAAAGTCGGCGTCACAAAGGCCGGCGTGCTGCCGCGATAAGCCTTTTGCTGCTCGCATGCTCCTGACCTTCAGCAGATTGATTTACTGCAATTATCTTGAGAATGATCTGGTTTAAAGACCGAGTTTCTCTCAGCATGACTCGGGGTGCGGCAAACATTCCAGATCAAGGCTAGCNAGAATGATCTGGTTTAAAGACCGAGTTTCTCTCAGCATGACTCGGGGTGCGGCAAACATTCCAGATCAAGGCTAGCGGTAATATTTAAGTGTGACAGGCCTCCGAGCCGGGAGTTTTTATGAGAGTCGAAAGTTTGGGCGATTGTGCGGCATTAAGCGATAGACGACGAGCCAGAAGAGCATCGAGTGGTGATGGAAGTGACCAGCAGGAGGAGAAATTGAGGAGGACTTTAATTACAGTTGAGATAAACATTAAATATTATGCTTACTGAGAAATTAAAATAGTAATAGTGGAGACTGATAATTTAATGTAGTAAATAATAGTTGTNTTAAATATTATGCTTACTGAGAAATTAAAATAGTAATAGTGGAGACTGATAATTTAATGTAGTAAATAATAGTTGTATGAATAAATTTAAAAATAAAAATTGGTTCTCTTATTTTTATTAAGACCTTCGTCCCTCACGAGCTCCAATACGCCCTTCAATCGTCTTGTAAAATTATGAATCATAATTTACACTGTTTATCTCGTAGCGCTTCTTGTGAGTCTTTGTAAACTTAATGGCGAGATTGGTGGGCAGAAAAATGCCTCCTTCCCCCAACCACCATTTTCCGACGTCTCTGGCATTTCGTTACACGTATCACGGTCTTTTCCGAGTTGCCCTGCAAGATATTTGTAACGTGTGTGTTGTTCAGCCGTTCCTTTGTACGATTATGTGTATTTTACGCTGTTATTAAATACGGCGAAGTATCATTTTTTCCTTTGTACAGTTTTGTATTTGTGTTGCAGTTAGAGGTTATTACTTTATTCTTTTGGAATATGCTGCTGACTTCATTTGCGTAAAGCGCGGTTAGTTTATTGATTATTATTTTACTTTAGCACATTTGTACGAGATTGTACTATGGTAGACTTGCTGTTGTATGTTAAATTTCTAATGAATTCAATTACTGATATAACATTTAACTATGGTTTTGATTTGCATTTTAATTGACATTTACATTTTATCCTCGCCTACCCGGTCATTCGTTTGATTTACAAACCTTTATTTTGTAGCTGCTATCCAGCGTTGCCTATTATTAATACCATGTCTACATATTTTAGGCATCCAAGATGCGACCTAATATTTATATATCAACTGAAAGACAGGTTCCACTCTGGACAACCTCTCCATTTTTTCTTTTTTTTTTTTTAAATTTATTCTGAAAAGGTGATTAATTTCATTTTCAAGAAGAGTTCCAAAGTATGGACTGTTTAGGTGCTCCAGTCGTGCTGGATTCGCTTTTTTTTTTTTTACATATACTAACTGAAAATAATAATTCTTGCTATATAACATAACCTACTTTAGATATTCCTCATCTGTCATTTTCACCATGTGTACTTGTCTCATCTTATTTTTTCTGAATTTTTTGCACGTTAATACTTATGTACAATATCTTTATTCTTTNCTAATACTTATGTACAATATCTTTATTCTTTATGTATTTATTCCCGTACGTGGGAATCGTGCCGGGGGATACCACTGGTCGGCGGGTTTTCTCGGGGATCTTCCGTTTTCCCCCGCCTTTGCAGTTCGGCGCTTCTCCATATCCACCTCGCTTCATTTTCATCGGCTGTTAAGACCTTGTTGTTAAGAAGCCGTTCTGCANTTCGGCGCTTCTCCATATCCACCTCGCTTCATTTTCATCGGCTGTTAAGACCTTGTTGTTAAGAAGCCGTTCTGCACTCTACTTTGTGTATTAAATCTTTTTAGGCCTATTATTATTTCGTTTAGTTGTACAGAACTGCTATCAAGCACACTGACCTTTAAGACCTATATTCTGTATATTTTTTGGTACAAGGTTATTTGCTTGTTCCTCTTCTGAAAATATATTGTGTCATCTTGTGATTAATATGTGATCTCTTTCCAACTTTTAGCCGTAACCTCTGCTGTTAAATGCCCGTCCACAATCGACGTGGCGTTAACACAAAGTGTCGCGTAAGTAATTGAGTACCAGCGTCTGTAACAATCTCGTAGCGTGGCGTAACAGGCGTTGACGTGGCTTGGCGTGAAGATGGTCATCTTTGATCTTCTTATGTTGCACTTTTTAACGCCTGCCAATCAAAACGAAATGCGTCATTGTAACTACTGTCATCAAATGAGGATCGTATAAATGAAAATAAGAAAGATTGACGAATGACGTTTTCCGCGATCAATAACATATTTTATTTACCTTTTCGTGCGTTCATCTTTACTATCGTTAAGTCTGATCTGCGTTCTTTTTAAATCCCCTTTCAGTCCGTGAACTCTGTAGCTTAAATAAATTAAAACATTGAATTTCAGCGTAGCCAATCAAAGAGTGTCAAAATTTCCATATTTGAAAAAAAAAATTATTTCCTATCTGTTAACTTTTATCTGATTGATCAGTCCCGTTCACGGTAACGCCGATTGTGGACAGCTGACTTGAATTTTACTCAAAATATGTTACGTTACGCGAAGCCACTGTCAATTTTGGACCAAGGCGTAATTGTTCCGTCTGCCCACAGCTATTATGCGATTTGGGGCCTCGAAACGCGTGAGCTGTAAGCTTGACTCTCGCTCACTCGCCAGTTGCTTCATCGCCTCTACGTACAAGGCGGCGTAACTCGTCTGAACGTGACTTTAAGCGGCGACCCTATATTTTTATAGCACACCAACAAAGACATAAGTAGGATGCTTGTCTGAAGACAACTGTAAAATTTCT
Source organism: Clitarchus hookeri (assembly GCA_002778355.1). Lineage (NCBI taxonomy): Eukaryota > Metazoa > Arthropoda > Insecta > Phasmatodea > Phasmatidae > Clitarchus > Clitarchus hookeri. Next base: position 330,747 of record NQII01002343.1, read on the forward strand.
GCGTAGAAAATTTAAAAGCTTAAAACTGGTTCTGAAAACACCAGTTTGAAACATTTTTACGCTCAATAAAATAATCCTTGGAGTTTAAATGAGAACTTGAAACTTGTTTTTGGGCACGAAACATTTATTATAAGCTGTTCGTGTTCAGACATCACGGGGAATGGCGGCAGGTGATGGCGTCACAGTCACTGCCGAGAGCACAACATATACATATCAACAGCTGTCAAAGGTGGTTCACGATAGAGTGAGTACTCTTGAAACCAACGTATGAAAGAAATTCACTGCCCTCAACTGCGTATATTTTAACGTAAGCAGTGACCGCAAAACTCGCAGTTAAGTTGGCAGCGAACTACGAGAAGTAGTTCCATGTTTTAACGTTTTACTATTCGTAAAGTCAAACATTTTTGTCACCTGCAATTTAGTTTATTTTCGTTGTATGTAAATAAGAATAAAATTCGGCGTGTTTGTAACACATTTGTGTTTATAACTCTTTCACATGTTCACCTGGCACACGGAACGTTCAAGTTCACTGGTTTTTTTNTTGTAACACATTTGTGTTTATAACTCTTTCACATGTTCACCTGGCACACGGAACGTTCAAGTTCACTGGTTTTTTTTTATTTATTTTTTATTTTTATAGTTCCGTTTTGAGCTCGTGTGTCCACAAAATAACATTTCGCGGCCAACGTGATTGTGTCAGTTTGTATTCCTGAAATAAAGTATTTATTAACGTAATAAATGAAACATTTTTATGTCTGTTCTGAGTGAAGTGGCATCGTTTGTTATTGCCTCTGCTGTACCTTCACGTAGTTTCTTGTTCCAGNTTTTATGTCTGTTCTGAGTGAAGTGGCATCGTTTGTTATTGCCTCTGCTGTACCTTCACGTAGTTTCTTGTTCCAGAAATTCTTGGAAATTCATATTGCCAACCTGAAAAATGTTTTACTTAATGCAATTTGTCGGTACAAATTTTGAAGCTGGAATAAACTTGAAGAAACTTCGTAAGATTGTTTTGTTATATTTGCCATTTGTGTTGCAGTCCTGTGAGCTTAAGTATATGTGAATGTGTTGTTTAGTATTTACGCTATTCCCAGTTTACGAGAATACCTCGGCACGTATGTCACTCGTTTTGAAAAAAATAACGCCATGAAAGTGTTTTATACTGCGCGTGAAACATTCCTTGAGTGTTAGGAATACGTCAAAAAAGTATCATAACGTCTATCCGAACGGTTTCATTTGTATGAGCTGATACATCAAACAGTTAGCACTGGCTTCCATGCTATTAAACTTTCAAGTTAAGTAATTTGGGGTGCAATTAGATTCTGCATAACATGTGTGGATGCAGTTTCATGAAATGCATTGTCATCGGCTAGGTATTATGTTTTTCGTAATCCGGCGAAGGTATCTTCATATCAGTGCAGGCATTAAAATTTTATAAGCGGAAAGTAATTTTTTTTCGTAAGCAAAGCCGCAAGGCATTAACAAATGTTGGTGCTTTAAAAACTGTGCGATTTGGCGAATTTTCGCGAAACTTGCATCGAGTGACAAATATAACTGTGGAAGCATGCCGTAAAAATTTGGATCAATTCTGTTTAGCCATTTTGTTTTATGGCATCATGACAATTGTTTTCGCAGCAACGTCCGCTATTTTCTTGTGCGTAGTTTTGCATATAAGTATTGCTTTGTAAGCTGTTTATGCGTTGCAGTTCTACTCGTTAATGTTGTTAAACATAATCCTTAGATCATTTAACGATTGTTCAAGGCACATTGTCGTCTATATGAAGGAGTGAATGCACCGTATTATCCAAAAGAATGAGTAGGACACGTACTCATAACTGGCGAGCGTTTCAACCTTTGTTAAGGCCCCCGTCTACCTGGAAGTTTTTCCCACGTTTAGGCCGAGAAGCGCGGGAGCGATAAGGGCGACACTGCCACGCGCATCAAGTACGCCATCGCCGCTAAGCGCAAGGCTCTGAACTGGCGTGCAGTGTTCTCGTCGTGCTGCGTGTACCTATGGGACTTTCAGCGGTGACCATATTATTTTATTAGTGGGAAGTCTTTAGGAAGGTTCAGTGCAGGCCCCTATAGTAGTTTTGTATGTATCTGATGCGTGCATTTTGAGCTACAGCGCCTTGGAAAGGCCGTTTTTAGCGGTTTTGGAGTACTCTGAATTGATGTTTCTAACGTACGTGATATTTTGAAAGTACTTAACAGCTCTCGTCTGAAGTGTGTGTTCTTTTCGTAGATCAGCACGTTGGACGCACGCTTAATAGTTTCGTTGAAAAACGTGTATTTCGAACACTTTGCAACGCAGTTCAAGCGCCAGGTAGACGGGCGTCTTAAGGTGAACGTTCGAAACGTCTTGGCGTTGTTTTTATAACTGGAAAAAGAATGACGTTTAACTCTTCTGCTATTCTGTTGACAATGTAAACTAAACATATTTTCTTATGACCTCAGTATTATCAACCACGGTTAAAAGCATTAATTTATGTTAAACAGAAAAATATCTGCTGAAATCAACATGTACGTGTTTAAAGTTCTGATTACGCAATTTATTACTATCTCTGTTTATTTAATGTGTATGCAGTGGTGACATGAGTCAACTTTTTTAAACATCATGTGAAAGTCACATGGCAGTGTTTTAATTTTATAGGTAAGCAGAAACATACGCCGCAGCCCACAGTCTGGAAGTGGAAACTTAGCAAGGCTTTTTCTGNTTTAATTTTATAGGTAAGCAGAAACATACGCCGCAGCCCACAGTCTGGAAGTGGAAACTTAGCAAGGCTTTTTCTCTTATATTTTGTTTGATTTGTTTAATTTTTGATCAATTTCTTTAAAAATATAGTGTGATATACAGACATAAACAAAAACATTTTCTTCTACATCCAGCTGTATTACTGTAATTTATGAAATAGATTAAGGGCCAATATTGTTGCATTTGAGTGCCTCGAGTAAATATAATGTCAACACTTTTGGATTTCCGTATTTCTGAAGGTTTATTCGCCATTCTCATATTTCGTTTATATGACGTACAGATAAGCGTTATTTATAGCTCTGTGTCACGTCTTCTCTTGTCCATTTTATTCCTTTTATAATTTATAGATTTTATTTCGGGGTTATGGAAATATCTCGCGGTGCGCGAATACATAAAACAAAATCAAGAACAGAATAATTATTTAATATTTTTGATGATGTTAGATTTATTGGCAAAATATTTGAATGCTGGTAACTATCATATTCAGCAATAGCTGTTACAGTATATAGCTTTTATTTAACTATGGCAACATTTTGCGAAGAATTAGGTGTATAAACCACAAAATCAGTAAATTTTACAAAATAAGCGTCATAAAATTATTAAAAAAAATATTCTATCTTAAACTTTATGATATTGAAATTCGTTCGTTTGTAGTAAAGAAAAAACTCACAAAATTTTCTAACAGAAGCTTTTAAGAAGTTGACATTGAGTTAAAATTAGGAAGGGGATTTGTTTTAGTTTTGTCATTATTTCATACATTTTGAAACAATTATTTGCATTGATTTTGTAGTTTCTACACGTTATTACTCGAGAAACAGTCAACTATTAGTTTATATTCTATAAGTGTAATGTTTGGGTATTGCTGTATGCGAAAGTTTCGTTTGTTGAAATGCAGAGTCAATAAAACANTTTAATTTTATAGGTAAGCAGAAACATACGCCGCAGCCCACAGTCTGGAAGTGGAAACTTAGCAAGGCTTTTTCTGTTATATTTTGTTTGATTTGTTTAATTTTTGATCAATTTCTTCAAAAATATAGTGTGATATACAGACATAAACAAAAACATTTTCTTCTACATCCAGCTGTATTACTGTAATTTATGAAATAGATTAAGGGCCAATATTGTTGCATTTGAGTACCTCGAGTAAATATCATGTCAACACTTTTGGATTTCCGTATTTCTGAAGGTTTATTCGCCATTCTCATATTTCGTTTATATGACGTACAGATAAGCGTTATTTATAGCTCTGTGTCACGTCTTCTCTTGTCCATTTTATTCCTTTTATAATTTATAGATTTTATTTCGGGGTTATGGAAATATCTCGCGGTGCGCGAATACATAAAACAAAATCAAGAACAGAATAATTATTTAATATTTTTGATGATGTTAGATTTATTGGCAAAATATTTGAATTCTGGTAACTATCATATTCAGCAATAGCTGTTACAGTATATAGCTTTTATTTAACTATGGCAACATTTTGCGAAGAATTAGGTGTATAAACCACAAAATCAGTAAATTTTACAAAATAATCGTCATAAAATTATTTAAAAAAATATTCTATCTTAAACTTTATGATATTGAAATGCATTCGTTTGTAGGAAAGAAAAAACTCACAAAATTTTCTAACAGAAGCTTTTAAGAAGTTGACATTGAGTTAAAATTAGGAAGGGGATTTGTTTTAGTTTTGTCATTATTTCATACATTTCGAAACAATTATTTGCATTGATTTTGTAGTTTCTACACGTTATTACTCGAGAAACAGTCAACTATTAGTTCATATTCTATAAGTGTAATGTTTGGGTATTGCTGTATGCGAAAGTTTCGTTTGTTGAAATGCAGAGTCAATAAAACANATATTCTATAAGTGTAATGTTTGGGTATTGCTGTATGCGAAAGTTTCGTTTGTTGAAATGCAGAGTCAATAAAACAAACCGTATCGAAATATATTACGTAGTAGAAATTCAGTTCTCGATTTTACTTTTCGGAAATTCACACACACTGCGAGACCTTATATATGTGTGTATGTGTGTCTAGTAAAACGACATATGGTCTGTAAGCCTTTTATTTTCTCGATTTCGTAATAACTAAAATGTATAAATGTGATTGCGTATGCAAAAGAAGTGATTACGATGTGATTGCATCAGGACAGTGTTCTGCCCAGCTGCGGTGCAGTAGAGCGGCGCATTAAGTACCTAGCTGAACCGCATAGTGCCAGGATATATGCGTCAATACGTTCAGCATTGTTATCAAACAAAATCTTTATCTTATCCCTGCGGCAGATTTCTCCACGGTTGTTGCAACTCAAGCTCCAGTTCGCAAACTCTTCGACCTGGCGGAAGCTGCTTTTCATCCGGTCCCACACATGGCGACTAATCACGTGACTGGGTAAGCCACGGGAGTGTTCGGAACATGAGGCGAATGCCTCTCGGAAACCAGACCTGTGTGCGTACGATCGTCGCCTTTCGGGAAAACGGCTCCAGAACACTCAACCAGAAAAGGTAACACACAAGGCCGCAAGGTATCTCCAAAATACGGCTGTGCATTCAGTGAACGTCCTATATCTACTTATCGGCTCTCATGACCTCGATGTTAAGAGTCGCCTAAATCCCTTAACTTACTGGTATCTCTACCAGTTGCTAACGATCACGTAAAATGACTTTCCAGACCATCACTCACGAGTAGAGACATCTGTTTTCGCTAAAAGAGTTCCACGCAGGGTAGAATTCAATATCCAATAAGTACATCTGTATAGTCCATTCGTGGTTACTTCCAACTTTTCTCTAGCCCTACTAAGGTTCTGCTTTCAGGATATTCCTCCGCCTCGTGCAAACAAAGCTTAACTTAGTCTATACAATTACACCGAAGGGACAACGCACCGCATTCTTGTACACTAAATATTATAATACACTGAAGAGCCAAAAATGCTGGTACACCTGCCTAATATCGTTTAGGGACCCCGCGAGCACGCAGAAGTGCCGCAAGACGACGTGGCATGGACTCGACTAATGTCTGAAGGTATGCAGGAGGCAATTCACACCATGAATCCTGCAGGGCAGTCCACAAATCCAACCTGCGCCAATTTGAGAAAGGGTTGCACGTCTGTCACGTTTAATGATTCTCGTCAGTCGTCGTTTGTCCCGTTCTTTCACGATCTTTTTCCGGCCGCAGCGATGTTGAAGATTTGATGTTTTACCGGATTCCCGATATTCACGGTACATTCGTGAAATGGTCGTACGCGAAAGTTCAAATTTTATCGCTNTGATGTTTTACCGGATTCCCGATATTCACGGTACATTCGTGAAATGGTCGTACGCGAAAGTTCAAATTTTATCGCTACCTCGGAGATGCTATGTCCCATCTCTCGTGCGCCGACTATAACACCACGTTCAAACTCTGTTAAATCTTGATAACCTGCCATTGTAGCAGCAGTAACCGATCTAGCAACTTTGCCAGACGCTTGTTGTCTTATGTAGGCGCTGCCGACAGCATCGCTTTACTCTGATTGGTTCCATACCTCTGTTGTTTGTATACGCACGCCTATACCAGTTTTTTTTTTTGGCTCTCCAGTGTATTTTGCATGAGAACTATTTCTTGCTAGGCATTACCAACACGCATATTATCTCTATGTTTTTATTAGTCTACTTTCCGAAGAAAAGGAATGCTTATGAGATCACTTTCCTCCGTGTGTGCCTGTGTGTGTGTCTGCATTTGTGTGTGTGTCTGCATTTGTGTATCCCCCCTTTCAATTTTTGAACGCATGGACCGAATTTCACCAAACTTGGTACACATATAGTACGTAGAACGGAGACCTTACTTTTATAGTTTTCGATAACGTCGGAACTTACTTTCCAAATGGCGGCCATTTTAGAATTTTGTTTGATTGGTGATATTTCGGTAACCATTCAACCTATTTAAACCAAATTTTTTATTCTGGCAGAGCATTGTGTAAGCATTAAATGTGTTTATAGATATTGTTGTTTGTCCGCCATTATGGAAAATAGCGCCAATTAAATACGTAAAGATTTTTCATTACATCTCGAAAACTATTAGAACAATTCTCACCCAATTTGGCTGGTAACACTATGATATGCCAAGTAAACGTAAATAATCGAACTTCATAAGGTACTTATCTTCAAAATGGAGGCTATACAAATGTTTTAGGTTTATTTTGTATATATTCTATACCATTTAAACAATTTCAACCAAATTGTATACTAAAAGTGTCTTTTAGGGGCATCATATATACCAACACACAAAAACGTTTGTCCACCGTTTTGTAAGATAGCGCCATGCGAATAAATAATGTTTTATGTCATATTTCAGGAAGCGTTTGACCGATTCCTATTAAATTTAGCAATCAAGTAGTACTGAGGGTAATGATGTTAAGTGGTATGTTTTAAGCGTATCAGACACTTATTTTCAAAATGGTGGCCATATAGTGGTTTTAGCTTAGAAGGCTATATCGTCGAAACCATGTAATCAATTCCAACTCAGCATTGTATGCTGTCAGTAGGTATTACAACAATCAACCGTATCTACACGAAGCATCTTTTGTCCTACATTTTGTAAGATAGCGACATGCCAATAAGTAAAATTTCTATGTGATATCTGGAGGAAACAATTGACAGATTCCTACCCAATTTGGGAAACAAATAATGCTGCAGCAGGTGGTGTCAACTGTTATGTTTTAAGTGGGTCAGGTACTTATTTTCAAAATGATGGCTGTATAAATATTTTAGCTCAGTATATTTTACTAACGATACAAGTTCCAAGTTAAGTTTGCATGCTGGAAGTGCCTATTACAACCATAAAATATGTCTATGCAGAGCCTCATTTCTCTGCCATTTAGAATGATAGCCCCACCAATAAAATATAACGTTTTTGTGTCATATCTCGGGTAACAATCAACCCATTCTAACAAAATTTGGCGAAGATGTTGAACTGTGGTAGGCCATATTAATATATGTATTTTTTAAGTGTGACACACTTATTTTCAGAATGGCAGCTATAAAATCATTTTAGTTGTGTGTGATATATCTACGAAGTTATGTAATCTATTTTAACTTAACGTTGTATATTGGCAGTAGATTGTGTATATTGGCAATCGATTGTGCTACTACATTACTTATTTGTTGTCCATTTATGAAGATCGCCATATGAAAATTATGGAAGTTTTATGCCATATCTGGAGGACCAATCAACCGATTACCACGAAATGTTACACTGGAACATTTAACAAATTTGTACCAAATTGTGCAAACTATAAATTCTACAGAAGATTATGTAAACTCTCATGATTTAAATGGTTCAGACAACGATACTCAAAATGGGGCATTATAAATAATTTAGGTAAGTGTGACACGTATATTAAAAAATTTAACCAAATTCAACCAAAATTATATGTAGACATCATACATTAGAAGCATATCATATAGAGCCTCTTTTTTTTTTTGGAAATTTCGTACGATAGTATCAAATTAGGAAATCAAGTATTTTATGTAATATCTCAGGGACCAAATAACCGATTTACATAAAATTCTTCACACAAGTAGCGCTACGGTAGGCNATAAAATTCTTCACACAAGTAGCGCTACGGTAGGCCATGTAAACTTGCATGTTTTAATGTTTATCAGTCACTTATTTTCAAAATGACGGCCATATAAATATTTTAGTTTAGTAAACCCTATAATTCGACACATTAGAATTATTGAATCAGAAAGTTGATGCTCCTAATCCGACCTCCACAATGTAGTGCATTGCACGCTAGCTAATTGTACGAGGTTTTCTGGGTTCAAGTCCCGGGTAAGGCAAGTATGTATTTGTAATTGTCTCACTAATGTTGCATACGTTCCTGGTTCAATTTCTAATATAATATTGCTTTCAAAGAGAAGTCAAGTCCTACCTACCAACTCAGCTTTTAAGAACTTTTTTAAAAATGAATTGCACCCATGTTGAGGAAAGTAGGCTTATTAGTTATGTCAGTAACTTCTTTTTCATATTGATCATAAATTAAATAGGTGGTCTTTTATAATTTATAGATAAAATGTAAGTAAAATTTATATCCAATCAAATATAAGGTACTTTTATGTTAATTTAAGCATAAAACGCTTGTGATACATGCAATATTTAGGAGGCAACCAAACTCGTCTTACATTGGGTGCTTTTTCAAANTAAGCATAAAACGCTTGTGATACATGCAATATTTAGGAGGCAACCAAACTCGTCTTACATTGGGTGCTTTTTCAAAAGTTTTATTCAAAAATTTTGAAGAAACTGCGAATAGACTGTAGTTTACCATTGGTTATTGACTGCGTGTATTTGTGAGAATATATTTTGGTTCTTTACTGTGCCAGTCGGAATTATTTTAACACCAGTACTCGCGGGCAGATACCTAACACTGTAGCAATCAAAACCACCCACTAGCGAAAGTGGATCTGAACCAAAGAGTATGAAATGTATCTAGACAGGAATTCCTTTCGTGTAAAATCAGGTGTCCCTACTCATTAGGCAAGAATTGTAGTGCTCGCATACTGTCCTCCAGAGTACGGTACAATAATCACTCGTTCACAAAGACAAACATGACTCGTCGCTAATTACAACCTGACACGACTCCAAGCGAAGGAAACGTTGGTTTGTCAATGACCATCCACAATAACTCCATACCGGGGCTCCAAATGAAAAAGTGTTTCAGACAAAGGTTGTATAACTGGAAGGGGGAAATAATACTGCTGGGGAGTCAGCCTTATAGCATTATTTATTAGTGAGATNAAGGTTGTATAACTGGAAGGGGGAAATAATACTGCTGGGGAGTCAGCCTTATAGCATTATTTATTAGTGAGATACCAGTACTAATATCAGTTATTTAAATGGCACCATGTATCTACCGGTTAAGAGTTCAATGAAGCTCGTGAAGACCTATTTAAACATGTAGCAAAATGCACACTTTCATAACATGAACATTAAATACGACACAGGAAGTAGGATCTCTACTGCCCGTTCGTAGTACTATCCATATGGGTACTACGAGGAGTAGAACAGTCATATTAGCTGTTCAAAGTGGTGATCATTGGTAGCGATACACAACTTCAGTCGCTGGATGTATGGCAACACTGATTCCTCCAGTGTTGCCTGATGAAGAGCATTACAAGCACATACAATACATCCCTGCATGTGCTCTGGATTTGTTGGAATATCTCAACAGAAAACGCCTTTTGAGGTAACCCCAAAGATAAAAGTCGAGGGGGTTAAGGTCAGGAGACCGAGCAGGCCACTGAACTGGTCCTCTACGACCAATCCACCTATCAGGATATTTTCGGTCCAGAAAACGACGTGCGTACATGGAATTATAAGATGGGTATCCATCATTCTTGTGACACATTACCATTCTGTTCCTTAGAAGTATCTCCTTCAGAAAACCAGGAAGACTTGTTTGTATGAATATGGCGTACTCCCTTCCGTGTCGGTTACCATTCACGAAATGAGACCCTATAACCTTATTGCCAACCATCCCACACCAGATGTTAACTCTCTATTGANTCGGTTACCATTCACGAAATGAGACCCTATAACCTTATTGCCAACCATCCCACACCAGATGTTAACTCTCTATTGACGTTTATGGTCCACCTGTCGAAGCCATCGTGGGTTCCCGACGGCCCAATAATGCATGTTTTTCGTATTCACTTGGCCTGAGCTGGAGAACGACGATTCATCGGTAAAAAGAATAGCCGAAAAGAAGTTCTGGTTAGCGATAATTTGATGCCGTACACATTCACAGAACTCTGCGTGATTCTGGAAATCATTCCCGTTCATTTCTTGGTGTAAGTGTACATCACAGGGATGGAACGTTTGACGCTTAAGAATGGATGTGCACTCGTTTTCGGAAAACCTATTTCGGCTTCAAGTTGGCGTGTGCTGACGTGTGGATTAACTGCTACAGCAGCGAGAACAGCAACCTCAGCAGCTTNTTCGGCTTCAAGTTGGCGTGTGCTGACGTGTGGATTAACTGCTACAGCAGCGAGAACAGCAACCTCAGCAGCTTCGTCTGTGCGAGTTGTAGGACAATTGCGTTGCTGTGGGTTCAAATTGCCCTTTTCACAAAGCTGCCCAAAGAGACGGGAAAACATCCGTCTGGACGGTGGAGTCTTGTCAGGGCATCGCTCTCTGTAGAGCTACGCCTGATCAGCATTACGCCGACCTTCAACAGAATGAACGACGAGTGAGCAAACCAAGCTATTGATAATGGTAATAACAGAACTGTGTGTGTGTGTGTTTCATTGCAACTCACTTGAACGTACTACACCATACAGCTAAATAATATGAACACATGCATTTGCTAACTTGCATTCTCAATAGATGAGTAATTTATACCATCTTGTTTTTGGAGTACATTTCCGTTACGACAACTCTCGTCTTGCAGTGTGCTGTATTCGACTGCANATTTATACCATCTTGTTTTTGGAGTACATTTCCGTTACGACAACTCTCGTCTTGCAGTGTGCTGTATTCGACTGCACACGGATGACTGACTGAGTAGTCGTCACGTCATGTGTGTTCCTTTGTTTCCTCTAAGAGCTTAGAGACACCTTACGGGTACGCAACTCTGGCTACCTGCACTGTTTACATCACCTCTACAACAAATGCAGAGCGTTAACGTCATACTGTACTGTACCAAGCAGCGCAATCGTGCCGCAAGACATCACATAACGGGTCTTCATGAACTCTTATGAGTCCCGATGCCTGTGGTGATTTTAAAAGGTCTGTTTATTAGACTGGTACTTTGCGAAATTTTTTGAATANCTTATGAGTCCCGATGCCTGTGGTGATTTTAAAAGGTCTGTTTATTAGACTGGTACTTTGCGAAATTTTTTGAATAGGTATTAACGAGCTTTATTAAACTTCTGACGAATAGATACATGGTGCCATTTAAAAATAAAACTGATGTTAGTACTTGTATCTCACTAATAAATAATACTGTATTATTTCCCCCTTCCAGTTATACAACCTTTGTGTGATACACTTCATCATTTGGTGCCCCGATACGGAGTTATTGTGGGTGGTCAAGATAAATGGGACATCCAATATATATTATAATTATATTATATATATATAGAAATATAAATGTATATATGAGACATCCTATATATATAGGGAATTATATATGTATGGGACATCTATATACTGTATATATACATACAGTATATATGGGACATCCTATATACTGTATATATACACACACACTTGTTAGATGTAAGCACTACAGCGTCCTCATATTTGAAAGAGCATCAGCAAATTAAAGAGAATAATATATTACATACTGTTATATTTCCTTAAGAGGAGTATAGTTCATGCAGTTTATGAAGGGAAGTCGGGGGACAATTAATTAAGCAAAACTAATTAATTCAGGAAGAGCTTTACTGATTCAACTTACAACAATTACAGCGTGATGTTGTTGGTGGGATTAAGGACTGAGGTAGGTGGAAAGGACAATGTTATGGGAGGACAAGGATATAAGGGGCTCCGGGCTCGCTCTCTCACCCTAGCGTAAGACACTGGGGACTACATATGCATTATAAACACACAGTTTAGAACAGAATAAACCAACCAGTCTACATTATTTAGAAATTTCACAACTTACAACAGTTGTACAACAGAAACACACGACCAAGAACCAATATTCGTTAGAAACACAGACAACCGAACATTCACACCAGAGAAACACAGGTGTTAGAACAGTCATACGACAGAAACTCACAATTTAGAACCACGGGAAATAGACAAGCATTCAAGGCAAACAAGTNAAAGGAACCACAGATGTTAAAACTATCATACGACAGAAACTCACAATTTAGAACCACGGGAAATAGACAAGCATTCAAGGCAAACAAGTACTGTGGGTAAGGCGCATTCTGAAAGGACTGTCGCGATGTTGACGACACTGCCATCTAGTTCTTGCGCTAACAACGTTTCTTTGTTATGTGGAGAGGACTCTATAGATGGTGCCAGATGCAAGTTTTTGAATGTTTTGCTACTGAAAATTTGTCAAACATTAAAGCTCATATAAATCTATGTTTTAATTTTGCTTCTACTACCTATTTACTCGTATTTGTAACTTTCATCGAAGTAAAATGCTTTGTTTTGCAGAAAAAAAGATTAAGAATAAAAAATACTATAACTATTAGTGTTTAATATAACTGTGTCAACTTCATGACGAAGCGAGCATCTGTGAAAATTGCCGCACACTAGTTTGCTTTTATCTNGTTTAATATAACTGTGTCAACTTCATGACGAAGCGAGCATCTGTGAAAATTGCCGCACACTAGTTTGCTTTTATCTCGCTTTAAGTTATTTCAACTTTCTCTCTATGACAGTTTTATTTGTTTACAGATTGTCTGCAGTAGTTTTGATATCAATGTGTAAATACTAAATAGCATCGTATAATTGCAAATTTTGTTTGTGTCTCTTCATTTTAACTTTTCTATAGCCATCAACATGTTTCTCATGAAGCTCTACACAATAGTGCTGGCAAAGTTTGCCACATTCTCTTGAATTGGTTTTTTTCCCACAAATTAAACGTAAATCAAATTCAAACTACCAATTTGCCATGAAGAGCGATACAAATAGTCACGCTTTACTTTAACAACATTTTATTAAAAAATGCTGTTACTGTCTCACCAATGTTTAATATTAGCAATGAAAGAGAATATTCGTATCATTAGTTTGCGAGTTGTTTTTAAGAAATAAGTATTTTAGATAACTCTTTTATGGATATATGGCCCCCTTTAAAAATAAATACACTTCTTTTGTATTATATATTAATATATAATAAAAAATATCAATTTTTCGAAGATTTCGCGTACAGTATTAATTTTACGTATCTATTGTTTATTGCTGTCTTAGCTGAAATAACAGAAATATACAAGCCTTTAAGAATATAAATTTTAAGTTTTCAGATCTGGCTGATTAACCATGTCATACACAGAACATTAAAAGAAAAAAAAGTAAATACTGACTTTTTTTAATTTAGGATATCGAAAATCAGTCGAAGATTTGGGACGGCCATGTGTCTTGTCCCCTTTGTGACGTGTTCATTGTAGAGATCTTTCGTGACCCTACTGCGAATTTAGATAACGAAAAATTGGCGTCACAACCTCGATGCACTTTCGTACGCACGAAGCCAGGCAAAGTCCCTTCTTAACTGGTGAAAAAGAATATCGACACTTTAAGTATAGTGAGTAGCGTCAGAAACAAACAAAATAGTTGTAGAGAATGTAACATTAAGATATAGTGTCAATTAGCTTACAGACTGTCATGCAACAGTGTCAAGACATTTATATTTGTAAATTTTCTAATAATTTATATTTTAGAACTATTGTTACTTTAAGTTTTCATTAGATAGTAATATGTATTATCCGACGAAGAATGTTGGAAACTTTCCTTTGGCAGCGTACTTGATTATATGCGGAAATTGAATTTCGTAAGCTTTCTGACACTAAAATTTCTTAACTTTGGTTTGCTTTGTACGTAATGTTACCAATTTTCTACAGCATTCATAAAACTTGTTTTACTTCAAATTCTTCTAGTAATTTTTGTCTCCTCCGACACAGAAACCACAACTCTACCAACATTTCAAAGGAAAGCGTTTTACTTACATATGTAGCCTATATATAATTCATTCCTATTTTAAAGTGATACATAAAATTGAATGCGCTAATGTTCTGAATTTAAAAATAATACACATATACACGTTATATTATATACGTTATATATATATATATATGTGTGGAGTTGCTAAAATGAATGTCATGCAGGAATGTTTGCGAGCCCANTATATATATATATATATGTGTGGAGTTGCTAAAATGAATGTCATGCAGGAATGTTTGCGAGCCCATATTTTTGCCTTGCTTTAAATAAAAGGTATTTATATTTTTTAATTGTTCACATGCAGTACTTCCACGTAGTTCACTTGACGAAAGCTACGCAAGTGCTAAGGAAATTGAATCATAATTGTTTCATTTTCAAATTGCACATTTACTTATTTAGAATTTTTTAATTTTCATGGGTCAAACAAAAGCTATTGGANATTGTTTCATTTTCAAATTGCACATTTACTTATTTAGAATTTTTTAATTTTCATGGGTCAAACAAAAGCTATTGGAAAACAATAGTATACTAAACACGCGAACACCAACAACCAACACTGGCGAAAAGAGAAAGTTAGATACTTACAAAATGAAAAAAACAATTATTAAAAAAAATTATTCCAACATGTTAGCACGTGGAAATCGTAACCTCTAGTTTCAACTTGCGAAAAAAATTTGTCAGGAATGAATACGCTCTGAAGTTAAAGGTTTGGTATATTTATATAAGCAACTCGTAAACTTGCAAGAAAAATAATATATATATATATATATATATGACCAACTCAGTGCTGTACAATTTAGACGACCAACAGACAACTGTAAGTCATACATTCATGCTTGGATTGTTCATGTATTCCTATTCTATGTGTTAATGCGAGATAAATACCTATTACACACCTACATAAGTAAAAATAAAATTAGATTTCATATTTAAAAAATTAAAGCTTGAATTTTGGGTTAGGGTAGCTTCGGCCTAGCGTAGCTGATATCAAAAACTTAAAGAATTAGTTGCTGTTGAATTTATTTCTTTATTTTAAATCTCAAGTTGAACAGTGATGTATGGAAATTAAGGTAATAGATTAATTCTTCTCTATTGTACATTTTCATTGCTATAGCCAATTTTTGTACTAAATTTTCTTCACTCGAAAAATTTAAGGCATATAAGATGACTGCGTTAATTTTTAGTTATNAGCCAATTTTTGTACTAAATTTTCTTCACTCGAAAAATTTAAGGCATATAAGATGACTGCGTTAATTTTTAGTTATACGAAGTTATTTTTTATGTACCTATCTCCAGTAGCAACGGTTGACATTTGGTAGGGAAGTTTGGCTAAATGTTTGGAAGGTTGGCTATATGTTGGGCTGGAACACATACATTAATGCATCATTGGCCCAACGTAATATGCCAACGAGAATCAGCTGTAACGAAAATATTATGAAAATATTTAGCGCCCATCAAACAATGACGCTACTAAATCAGAATAAGCCAGAACATACAGTAAGAGTAATATTTTTTTTAATGGAACTGGTTGATTGATAGTTGGTAAAATGTTTATAAACATATTGTTAATAATTGGTATTTACTTTTTCTGTTGAACCAACATTGTACAACCAACATAAAACTGTGTAACAAACGTTCCGATTGTAAACATTGCCCCTTATTCGTTTCTTATAAACTGCGAGTGTGTTTCAAGACCTGAGGTCATTTCTGTTTGAAATACGTTTAATTGGTTACATGTTGTACTAATGTTGTAATCGGTTGGTAATTGGTACATAACGTTGTTGTGGGTCAACGTCGTGTAACCAACCAACATTATCCCAACATTGGAAATTACTATATTTCTAATGAAATAAAATAATAATTTAGCTTGTTTTCTTAAAAGGTATGGTTTTAAACACACAAATAATTTCTTAATTAGTATTTACTTGTAGGCATGTGTTAATTTTTTGTTGGAAAGTATTCTGTCAGCATTTGGTACGTCTGCATTCTTTGGGCCAACATTGTACAATCATATAACTTCATTAGTTGTAAACAAGTTTTATGTTTAAAAAATATTAAATTTCGCAGTAAAGTATTTACAAAAACAACTCTTTCATATATTTTGTGAAATACGAATGTTTTCCAAAATATCAGATATTTTTCTTTGAAATATGTTTAATTGGTTACATGTTGTGTCAATATATGAGAACACAACGGTTGGTTACAGTATTGCTAAGTTCTACCAACATTATTTTAATCAACGTAATATCACTAATAGGAAATGCTAATGAAATAAAACAATAATTTTGTATGTTAAAATACATGTTTTTTAAGTACACAAACCTTATCTTATTTGAAATTTACTTTGTTGGATATGTGTTGGTTACTTGTTGGAAAACCTATTGTAGGCATTTGGTATAATTTTCGCATAATATGAAATGGCCCCAAAAGTAATTTTACTTTAAATTATGTTAGCTATTTATTTGTTTGAGACAATGTTTTGAAAATAAGAGTTGGCGAAGGCTCCACTTTTTATATTGGGTCAACAATGCATTTCAAACATTATGTCAACATTTTACAGCATATTATCAGTATGCTGCANATGCATTTCAAACATTATGTCAACATTTTACAGCATATTATCAGTATGCTGCAAATACTAAAGTCGACATTGCTCGCGATCTTATATATTGCATGATTTAACTGGAAGAAAGCCTAAAAAAATACGCTATACTGGNAAAGTCGACATTGCTCGCGATCTTATATATTGCATGATTTAACTGGAAGAAAGCCTAAAAAAATACGCTATACTGGAAAACATGTTATGATTACATTAGTTATTTCACATGGCATAATAGTAAAATACATTTTCAAAGCTGTGAAAACGACGTATTAATGTATTAAGGAATATAATACAGTGCAGTGAACTGAAATAGTAGGTAATATTAAATCTTAATTAATTGCCTCTACATACAGAGTTAAAGTGGTGTNACAGTGCAGTGAACTGAAATAGTAGGTAATATTAAATCTTAATTAATTGCCTCTACATACAGAGTTAAAGTGGTGTAGTGAATAGTACACACAGGTCTGGTGAAACAAAGGGCGTGGATTACCGCGCTCATGCCACCGAGTAGAATTTCAAAATTGTGATTTTAATGTAAAGTAGTCAATGTTAATATTATAAGCAAATTAATAACCATGTTAAGTGTGGAATACTGATCAAAATTCATTAAAAATATCACTAACCAATGTTCGCAAAACATTGTTTTGTTAGCATTTATCATGTCTTGCCAACATGTCTTGCCAACATACTACCAATATTGTAAAACATCAGTATGTCTGGTTGGTGAATGGCTGGACATGTGTTGGCCTACAGTAACCCAATGTTGTACCAACGTAGGCCCGAGTGTCATTTTGATGTTCAGCCAACGTTATTTTCCAACGTTGGGCCAGCCTTCAAGCAAAGGTTGGATTAAAGTTGCCCCAACCAATAAATGCTGTATGCGATGTTAATTTGAGTTTTTGCATTAGAACTGAAAAGTTTTTTCTACTGAGTGTGGAATCATCCTTTATCCCTTTTTGGAAACGAGCCTTGCTCATTAAATTGTTTCACATTGGCATGTATCACCTGTTTGTCGTTTGACATCCATGTCTTCTTAGTTGGAAACGGCTATGTTAACTGCTCAAGTTTGTCACTGTGGCGCTGTTGTATTACATCACGTATCTATCTCAATTTCATATTATTAGCGTGAACCATATGTGGCCAGAGCCCAGCGTGGATCATCATCCACCGAATGATAGACCAAGTGAGGTGGTGTTCTGTAGGAATCCATTGTCCCCCCTGCCATGGAAAGAAGTCCTACAGTGTAGCCACAGTGAAACACATCGGTAGGGGAGACTGAAATCCCCCGAGAAAATCCGGTGGCCGTCGGTATTGTCCGGCACATTTCCCACGTACAAAAAAAGTCTTGTAAGAACCCGCTGGGGATCCAACCCTATTACCTTGGCGAAAGACCGGCATTCTAACTGTATGGCTGAGGCCCCCCCGGTCTTGTACTGGAAACATTCCAGCTATTTAAGAGAGACTTCCCGAGCTTCTTGTTTCTGTGATAACACNCCCCCCCGGTCTTGTACTGGAAACATTCCAGCTATTTAAGAGAGACTTCCCGAGCTTCTTGTTTCTGTGATAACACTGCTTCAATGCTGTTTTCCAAGAGTAACCAATTGCATAACGTAGGATGGCGCAAGTTGTGCAAAGGGAAAGCTATACGCTCTGTGATCATAAAATGTAAATGCGTTCCGCAGATCAGGCGTGAGTGCTTTTGATTTGTGATACCATTTTGATGATATTGAAACAAGATTTATCTTCCTTCCCAGTGTTTCTTTGTTCTTGTCTGTATAAATATTTCACTCCGCAGTGGCCGAAATCTAGTTTTCCGCCCGGGCAGGCTGTCGCAGATTTCCTTTTGGCGCCGCCTTACATCTATGTCCTTGACATCTCTCTTCATCGTCCCCCTTCCCCTCCCAGGACCAATAATGACCGGTTTTTCACCACTGTATTTAAATGCAAGGATATTCCAGCAATCGTTTATTTTTAACTAATCATATATTTATCCATGCAGACCCTACTTAAAATAAACTCGTTACTAAATAATTTGACGTTTTACTCTTAACCATCACAATGTATGTATTATTTTCCGTGTGTAAATTTTATTCTTCACATTATAGAGAGACGACAAGAAAAAACTTCACTTCAGAGACAATATTTATAATTAGATAGAAGACAGCATTTTTTACACTTTGCAACTCAAATTTTCAATATTATAAAACAAGCTGATATTACCCTAAGTTATTTTATTACGTGAAATTGAAAAGTACACTTTNTCAAATTTTCAATATTATAAAACAAGCTGATATTACCCTAAGTTATTTTATTACGTGAAATTGAAAAGTACACTTGGCGGACTTTCTTTGTAAAAAGGCTTTAATGATCGATTGTGTATCAGATTCTTCATGAACATCATATTGTGTTTATATCATTACGAGTCGCACTAGATGTTCCTTTGACTTTTTTTTATCATAAGTAGTTCATAATAAGTAATTTAGATAAGCTTTTTCCTCAGGANTCAAATTTTCAATATTATAAAACAAGCTGATATTACCCTAAGTTATTTTATTACGTGAAATTGAAAAGTACACTTTGCGGACTTTCTTTGTAAAAAGGCTTTAATGATCGATTGTGTATCAGATTCTTCATGAACATCATATTGTGTTTATATCATTACGAGTCCCACTAGATGTTCCTTTGACTTTTTTTTATCATAAGTAGTTCATAATAAGTAATTTAGATAAGCTTTTTCCTCAGGANCACTAGATGTTCCTTTGACTTTTTTTTATCATAAGTAGTTCATAATAAGTAATTTAGATAAGCTTTTTCCTCAGGATGCGACAGTGTCAGGAGGTGTGAGTATCATTCAGAAGGACGTGGTTATGTTTGAAAAGTTTTTACACGGCCTGTTGCTAATAATATACTTTAATATGATGAGTGGGCCATATAAACTTTTATCATTATCAAGTAACAAGGAAAGAAGCACTAAGTTCTCAGTGTAAAGCTGTGCACCATTAACATCACAATGACCTTTGTCAGTTAGTGCTAACTGCAAGTCTATATACTTGTGTAGTAGTAANGCTGTGCACCATTAACATCACAATGACCTTTGTCAGTTAGTGCTAACTGCAAGTCTATATACTTGTGTAGTAGTAAATTTTTCTGACATTTAATATTGTTCAAATACCCAAATATGTCATGTTTTTATTTTGACAAATGGTTTGCCTATTGACGTGATAGTACGGTTCAATACATCTAAAAAGAAACTGCCGCGGAATGCTTTTTTTTTTAGTTCACAGTGACAGTAGAAGTGTCATGTGATTCATAGTCAAATGGCGCTGTATTTTTGTGCAACGCACTAGTGATTAGGTTGAAAAGTGTGACTCAATATCAAGGGTTTCAGCCATTTCCTTTGCGTCAAATATTGTCTCGTCAAAACCATTTTTTTCCCCAATCGCTTATATTCAAAGAAAATTTTATTTTTGTGATGAATTCAACTTCGTTTGATATGTTGGTATTTTCTCTTTGTAAGACTTTGCCGGCCATTTTGATCCTGGTGAGAATTATATCTCCCGCCTCTCTTATACGTGGTTCTTTTCCTAATCCACGGGGTTCGCGGTGGTGTAGTGGTCAGAGTATTCGTATCCTACCAAGGCGAATCTGGTTTGATTTCCGGCAGCGCCGCTCCCTAATTTTCTCGCGTGGAATCGTGCCTGTGGGTTTTCTCGGGGATGCCCCGTTTCCCCCGTCCTTGCATTCTGACACTGCTCCATTTCCACCTCACTCCAACTTCCATCTGCTCTCAAGGCCTCGTTAAGAGCCACCCAAATCTCTCCACTCCCCTCCTGATCTATAACGCACAAATAAAATAGTTATTTGTTCAATGTGGCTTATATCAGGGGAGCAGCAGTACCTTCCTTTTGTAATAAAAAGAAGGATTCTCTCTGCTTGAGATTTTAAGTCATTCATTAATATATAACGTTTTACGTCTGTAAATTTTTCGCTCGGGGTGAACGATTGTTCATAACTAAACGCAATAAACACTAGGATTTGCACTGCCTTGTTGATGTGTGCCGTTTGCGTGACTGGGGCAGGTCTAGCCGGGGAGGGGAGGTGGGGTTTTGAAGTAAAGAGAAGTAAGATGCCTCAAAGCTAGAATAAAATATTCATGCCACGAATAATTAAAATGATGTTGTTTTGGTTTTGCAACTATCAACTCCATATACCCAACATTTCCGAATAAACATTGTTTTGAATTTAAAATGGAACATAAAAAAATGCACATAATTGTTGACCTCATTTTGTCGTGTACCCGGCCTAGTACAATCTCAATGCCGCATGCGCTCTGCACACAGCAAAGGCCCAGAGCTAAGCAGCCCGTAGAACTGTCAGTTGTGTGCGGCGTGAGTTTAGGCAACCCGCAGTGCACTTCCTGATCTCACTCAAGCCCGTGGTCCGGAGGATTCTCCCGAGGATCAACATGATAATGAGGCTGGCCCAGGACTAGACCGTGATAAACTCGCCCCCGTGGCATGTATAATTAATGACGACAATTATTTTTAAATTTTTTTAATAGTTGTCTCGTATTAGTTTGAGGTGTTTTATCCATCTTTTCCTCCTAACAACATTTCATTTCTGATACCATCCGTCTCTGTGGGATTGAACGCCGTTCGGCCATTGCGACCGGATCTCTGCCAGTATCTCTGGACTACCTTCGAGGTAAGTTGCGTGTGTTCGTAGCGAAGCACTTCAATCGTTGGCAATCACTTTACTTGTAATTTATATTCTCATTGTGGTGTTTCGTTAATCACTTTCTCATATCGTCTTACCACGCCCCGGCGTTTGCTTCTGTCGTAGTCTGCGTAACTTGATCATCTCCAACCTAGCCTCGCAGTCGCCAACTGCTAGACGCCCCCCCCCNGGTCCGGTCCGCCGTCGTTGGTTGGAAACCCGCCCTCAGCATGCACCGTCTATTCCTCCCTGACGGCGCTTTCTCCTAACTAGTTTGTTCTCCGAACCAAACCTCCGCTACATTTAGGAGAGATGCTCCATTTAAGGAAAAAAATTGTTTAAAAAATCATACGGTACCTGTGCAACACTGTCCCTGTCTTTATATTTTAGAATACTTCAAAATGAAAAGCAAAATATCCAGTATCCCTTTATAATTTTAAAATTATTATTATAAATTAAATATACAATTTTAGGTCATATATTACTTCCTCCCTTTGGGTGATTTTCCCCACCATATATATAAGGGCGTTTTGGTCAACGTGTTAAACAATACTTTATTTTAGAATACACTTATTTCATTGAGTGCTTAGCCATATACTTAAACCAAAGTTT
Organism: Clitarchus hookeri; assembly: GCA_002778355.1. NCBI lineage: Eukaryota > Metazoa > Arthropoda > Insecta > Phasmatodea > Phasmatidae > Clitarchus > Clitarchus hookeri. The sequence goes on from NQII01002343.1 coordinate 353,078, forward strand.
TATATTTTTATCTGTTGGACAGCGTTTGAATGTTAAGGCTTTTTATTTCCCGCCCGCAAATGTTACCCTTGCAGACAAATACAGTAAAATTTTTAATGCAATTTCTTTTGGTGTGAAACACACTGAATCCAGTCTATCTTTTCCTTTACTAAGTAATATATTTTGAGGCACTAAACACAGATTTATGTTCCTTATTTCTCTAAGTAAAGATGGTATAATTAGCTCTCATGCTTTATATTTCTGCGTCCATGCATAAACATTAATTTTATGTGTTCACGTGCCTATGAATTTTTANTTAGCTCTCATGCTTTATATTTCTGCGTCCATGCATAAACATTAATTTTATGTGTTCACGTGCCTATGAATTTTTATATAATTATTTTGAAGGTAATACAATCGCCAGTGCGTAGCGGCTAGCATATATTTATAGGCGTCTAATGGTTAATTGAGCACTTTTGAAATCAACCTTTGAAANGCCAGTGCGTAGCGGCTAGCATATATTTATAGGCGTCTAATGGTTAATTGAGCACTTTTGAAATCAACCTTTGAAAAATGTCACTACCCCTACGTGCATATAGGCAGACTGACTGGCATGGCAGCCCATCCAGTAAAGTTGGAGGCGACGCAGAGAAAGTAGTTACATGCCTTAACGTTGAATTAACAGTGTTAGGTAAACATGCTTAAATACTAAAATAATTTATTTTGCATTTTTTTAAATATATTTAAGTGGGAGAAGTAGAAAATTTGTTAAATATTTACTTTCCTAACAATTTCAGGATTTCGCTTGACCAATGCATGGATAAAGTGATATGGCCCACGGCAATGTTAATTTTACATATGCTGGAAGAATACACAAACTGAATACGAGTATATATTATGCAGGGCTTTGAAAAGTGCTCAGTTTACCTAGGACAACATATAACTACATTTTTCATTACGGTGTTTCCAACTGTGCCACGCGGAGTAGCTATAACACTGAACGGTGCTCCAACCTCGCGCCCTCTTCTCATGAACACGCTCGTCCACAGTTTCTCAGCTGTGTGGAATGTACGTACTTTCTTCGAAGTAGGACACAGCGTACTGTCGTAATGTGCGTACTTTCTTCGAAGTAGGACACAGCGTACTGTCGTAATGTACGTACTTTCTTCGAAGTAGGACACAGCGTACTGTCGTAATGTGCGTACTCTGTTTATAGGAACAGCGTGAAGCAATACACCAAGGCGAAAGTCGTCCTTAGTCCGCACTATCGCTTGTATTACTGTGATTCGTCGCAATCATAATACATTATAATGTCGTGACTTACATTTCGTAGTGTAGAAATATTGATGTATTTTTTTTATTGTAATTATTTTTAACATATAAAACACCTGTCATGCTTATCCGCTTCTGATCAAAATTACACAATAGCTTTGGTTTTGGAGACAGCCTTTACAAGAACATTAAATACTTTTGTAGAGTAATTATCTGCGACAGAGCTTACGTTCACTTAAATAAGCGTACGTCCACGACAGAAGGTAACATTCACTTCAATGAACGTATTTTCATCACCCAATCACAAAACCTAAAAAATTAAAATTTTTAAAACCAAATTTACGTTAAATCTACATACAATAACACAGACTAATGCAAATAACAACCTTGCCTAACTTTTGGCGTGAAATTAGCATAGAAACACCAAACTTTTGCGTTATTTCGCCTGGCTCGTTTATTTCCAACTGGTAGGAACACGCGACGTTACTTAGATTTCGTGCCAGGTGTGAATATTCTGTGAGTTAGAATGGCGTTTCTCTCTCACAGAAGCAACTGTCCCGCATTTATCTTGATATCATTGTAAACAGTATAACTGCGTATATGTTTAGTCATGCGTGTAAAAAGGGTGTTGTGTTTCGCTGTTTCGCCTGTCACACACTTCACGCTTCATTTATCAAAATGCAATGTAACATTAACTGGTGAGAGTTGTTTGACTAGCTCATGTCCTGTGCCATGGCTGAATAATGGAAGTTAGTTATACTCACTGGTGTGTTCCCTCGGGATTATTTATTGGGAGTTCATGAGTGAGTCGCGGACATTTGGGACGCTGTTAATGCATGGCAGTGGACATTGAGATCGTATGTATGTAATTAATATTTACAGATTCAATGACTGCAGCTACTACAAAGATAATAATTTAAATTTTCCTTGTAAGTGGGATTGGCATAACAATTGCACTCTTTGACAGGGATGTTAAATTATAATATTACGGGTTGGAAGATGTATTTTGTAAATAATAGCTTTTTGTATTTTTATAACTTTTTAATAAAGTAAGAAAAGTTCATTAATTGTTATTGAAACCTCTGTCCCTCACAAACTTGGATACACTTTCGCCAATTTGTAATAATATAGTTGTGTGTGGCCACTCCGTGTCCTGTCGTTTGTGTTCAAGGCGCGTAGCTGAAGGACGACACACGTATAATCCGAGGAGTGTGCGGCTTGTTACAGAGGAAGCCGCCGGCGCATGCCTAAGGCTATCGGTACCCGCGCCATCCTAACCCTGAGAAGCTATAATTACTTACTTTATCGTTCATGAATGTTTTGGTCATTGCACACAATCTTCCTCTGCGTGACTCGAAGTGTGGGGAACTATCCGGACGGCGCCTATGCGTATATGGAAAATGTTGCCGGCCTCCGAGCGAGTTAGTCGGGAGTTAGGTATCTTGTAAAGTCTTAAGAGACAAGTGAGCGATTCTAGCGAAGCGACGAGGATTTGACGGTACGTTTTGTACCTCACAAGGACCCCGTAAAGTTACTAGTATTCGAAAAATTGTTATGTTTTATAACGCCAGTGATATTAAAAATTATTGTTTTGCTTGATGAAATATTTGGTTACAGGAACTATTAAAGTGCACAGCTTACTCAGAACGCGTTATATGCCAGTAAGATGTGCATTTTCAAGTACCCCACCTGGAGCCATGCTCAAGGGGATAAGAGATACTGTAAAAAGCATTTGTGTAAAATTTAGTAAATAAAAAAACAGTGTGAGTAGTAAAAAAATTAATAAATTGGAACCAATATTAGATGTTTAAAATTTAAAAAGAGTTTGTTGAAGTTTAGAGTTAGATAGATAAACTTGCGTCTGGAGAAATAAGACTTTAAAGTAAAGATCAAATCACTTACAAGTTCTTGCAGCCCACGTCTTGCATGTTAATATTGAAACCCTTAAATAACTCTCATGAAATAAAATAATTTAGGCGAAAGATAAATTTATTATTCTTCTGAAGAGCTAGTTTTACTATAAAAATAGCAAGGAATAGACGAGCTCATCACACACAACCACTATATATATTTTATTTTATAGAAAAAGGTTGTTCTTTTACCAACGAGCAGGTGGTAGAAGGTTGTCTATGTCGGAGTGTCACAAGGGGTGACTCCAGTGACTAGGAAGAGTGATTCGGCGAGCATCTGTGCAGTGAAGAGTGAGACTGGCTGACTGGACTGTTGGACTGGATGCGTGAGTGACAAGACATTTCTGGATGATGGCAATAACGCACTTTCATTGAATATGCATAAGTAGTCTGTGTGGATAAAATGAGTGCAGTAAGAATGAAGACTGTCACAAGGACTTTAATTAGAATTCAATTGTAAGTAATTATTGTGTTCGCTGAGAACCAAGTGTTAATAGTATAAATATAACCTTCAGTTTTGTAAATAAAAGCTGTGTGTGTTTTTGCAGCATTGTAAATATATAGCTAAAAATTAAATGTTTTTTTATTATTAAGACCTCCATCTCTCACGAACCAAGATGCACCCCTGGCGTCTTGTAACAATATTATGTAAGTGCACAAGCGCTCTTTTTCATCCCTTCTCCCGGGGCACGAAACAGCGGAATTAAAAACTTATAAACAATGTTTTCTCGTATAAATTGACAATAAAGTTAGTCCGCCATCATACGGAATAATCAGCGGCGATGATTACAAACACCTGTCGCATTTAATAATTGATACAGTTTACAACTCAATCCTCAATTGCTAGATGCAAAGTTAGAAAAATACAAACAGTATCTAATATTATTAAGTGTCCACTACCCATTTCCCGGTTGCTTACCTATCTCTACACTTTGTGCCACCCATTTTTGTCTATGCGGGATCTCGTTAGATTACTGGGTTTCACTGCAAATAGCTACATTTGCCACAGGACGTTGGTTTTTTTCTGTATACACCCATCATAGCGATTTCAGGTAAATGTTCTGAAGAAAATAAGAATGCATGTTCTTTGAGAACTCAATTTTTTTTTTTTGGGCGAAGAAATATGTCGAACAACATTTTGTCTATACAGGATGATTCTAAAATCATGGGACAAACTTTGAGGGGTGGTAGAGCTCACTAAAATAAACAATTATTGTATAGGAATATATGGGCGGAAGTAACGCGTTGAGGCACAAACACAAAAATAACACATGAAATGCAACACATTGTTTATTTACAACGTCGCCGCTAAATGCCTTTTTACAGCAATGTTTATAATAATTGCGGAAAATTTCTACCACCGACAGTAATTCAAGCTTGGTAGCTTCGGTGGAGTGATTGGCGAAAAGATTCAAATACGCCGGGTATTTCACGCACGCGTGCAGCCGCACAGGATAGTCGAGCGACGAGGTCTTCAATGGAATCCACTGGAGTCTCGTAAATGAGGGCTTTCAAATGCCCCCATAGGAACAAATCGAGACTCGACAAAAGGGCATTTAGCGGCGACGTTGTAAATAAACAATGTTTTGCATGTCATGTGTTATGTTTGTGTTTGTGCCTCAAAGCGTCACTTCCGCCCATATATTCCTACATTCCTACACAATAATTGTTTGTCTTAGTGAGCTCTACCACCCCTCAAAGTTTGTCCCATGATTTTAGTATCACCCTGTATTTAATGGGAGGTCAGAAAAAAATAGGGTACAAATGAACAAAGAAAAACGCATTCCCTAACTGTGACAGTGATCGAAGTAAACACACAGCAATAATTCCAGATCGTATTAAAGTTTGGTTTGGTTCTTGTACTTACGAAGCTTTAACTATAGCCGTAGGAATCGTGAAAATGTCGGCTTTGTTTCGATAAAGAAGACCGTTAAGCAGGACTCGCATTTTTGCAGATGACGCCGACCAGATGGAGCAGGCCGAGTGGATTTTGACGGCAGTGATTCACGCGTCTCCAGATTTTCTGCTTTACCCGCGTAGCCATAATTCCTTCATAAATAGCCACTCTTCCACTAAAAAACTTTGTTTGTACTTTTACAAAGAAATTCCCTGGAAACTCAGTTGCTGAAGTAATTCTTTGTAGAACTAAAAAAATTTGTTCTCGTAAAAATACAAAGTTTATGTTTGTAAAATTACAACGCATAGGTTCGTATTTCAACTTGTATTGGTAGATAGTAGATAATTTAATATAACTAATTTATTTTACCAGGCGCCTAACGGTGGCATAAATTACACTATGACTGCTAAACCAGAAAAGAATTTGTTGTACTTTTGAAAAAAATTGTAGTGGCAACGGGTTTCAAACTCGCGCCATCGTGTTTATTCACCACTGACTTTACCCCGAGACTAACTCGACTTGAATGCTGTTAGGTCGATTTATTGTGATTTCAACTTCTTATTTAACGTTCATTATTATTATTTTATTCGTCATTCGTACACACCGTCACTTGATTTAACCTAAATACATATCACAGAATGTTATTTGTCTATAAGTAACTATTTCCAAATAAAAGCGCGGTTTTGTTGACTGCAAAGCATTCTCGAGCTTTTCTACAAACACAACCCATGTAATTTTACAAATAAATGATTCTACAAGGAAACTCGTACTTTTACAAGGGTTTGTAAAAGTACAAACAAATTCTTTGTAAAATGTACAAACATTTTTTTTTAGTTTTGGAGACTTCTGCAAAACTGTGGTAGCAAGACTGTGTTAAATCAATATTTAAAAATTAATTGTATATGTGATCATAAATCTACACATTCCATTCTTCAGTGTGTATTAATGGACTTTAAATTCTACACATAAAATTAATTTGGAATTTTTGAGATAGTTCAATCTTTCAAACGAAATTGAAATTTTTATAATACTATTATTCGTTAAATTGTAAAAAATGATTTAGAATAAAAGTTATTAATCTTAATATATGGCCAACAACGCCAATTATATTTTATGGAAACAACAAACGCCTAGCATACTTTCCGATAGTTCAATGTTAAATGTTTTTGTAAATAATTTCGTTTTTACACATTATTTTCGTACTTCAGAGTGGTATTCATAACCATATTATGATCACTAGCTTCGTCAATATAATATTTTTAGGTGCCTAAGTTCGTATTCACATATTATGAAAAAAGTTTAAGCTTGTTTCGCGCACCTACTGACAAGGTGGTCTTCACGAACGCGCCTTATATGCGTGTACCTTAATAATGAATATTTCTGTTGCATAGTCAATGCTTGGGATCGCAATTTATAACCACGTTTCATCGTCACTGACACCTTGATAAAGACGGCAAATAATTCCGTCTTCGCCAAGTGCGCAGTATACGTGACTTGAGACAGTACTTCCGGTTTTTTTTTCTAAATGGGGGGTGTTGATTGGATAACTTCATACTTCTAACTAGCTAAGATCTCTGCAAAATGGCGATTGCAAAGCTTGTGTTAAGATGAGATTAATTAATTGATTGCGCATGTGGGCGAAAATCGACATTGTCCTTATCTGAGAAAGTGTTCACAGAACTGCAATTCTATAGATATCATTAATTTTTGAACGTAATTCGTGTAGTTGCACTTACTAATTACAGAGCAAAAAACTAGATAACGCTAAACGTAACCGAACTTATTAAAAAAAATATTTTTTCGTTGTTTTCAAATGTAAATGTAATTTACAATAACTTATACATTATAAAAAAAACACAATATAAAAAATTATGCATAGTGTATGTTTGATAAAAAATTCAAAGTAAAAATCTTGTATAAATAAATACTTTGCCGTTACAAATAGTTACATTAAACGGCTTTACACAGTCTTTGGTTTTGATTGTGAACTTCGGTTCCTGGTCACGGGGACAAATGAGAGATCGGCGATTATTTTAGTTAAAAATAAATGCTCGCTATTATGTGCCGAGTTACTTATTGCCTCCTGGTGTAAATAAATCACGTTATTCATACAGTTTTCTTTACAATATTTTTTGTTATATTCTTCCGCAACATTTTCTTAAGCAAAAAAATTGCTTTGAGCTTCAATAATTTAGCCTAACATTTTTTCTTTCGAGCCACTTTTTTTTTGTGTTTGAAAAACTTATTTTTCTATTGGCGTATAAAACCGTGCAGATATTACGTAATAGTGACAAAAATACCTATTTATTTTTGTTTCATGAGGTTATTTAAGGGTTGTGATATTTATGACACGCAAGACGTGGGCTGCAAGAACTTGTAAGTGATTTGATCTTTACTTTAAAGTCTTATTTCTCCAGACGCAAGTTTTTCTAACTCTTAATTTCAACAAACTCTTTAAATTTCTAACATCTAATATTGGTTCCAATTAATTAATTTTCTTACTACTCACACTGTTATTTTATTTACTAAATTTTACACAAATGATTTTTACAGTATCTCTGATCCCCTTGAGCATGGCTCCAGGTGGGGTACTTGAAAATGCACATCTTACTGACATCTAACGCGTTCTGAGTAAGCTGTGCACTTTAATAGTTCATATAACCAAATATTTCATCAATCAGTAGGCTGCGGTATTCGCGGGCACGTTTTCCTTGGTGATTATTTCGATCCGGCAGTCGACTATACCATTTATCATGTGCTCATTCTGCTTCGATATATCGAATACCAGCAAAGGTGCCATTTCTCGGAAATTTTCGGTGTTCAGGATGGGATGCACCTCGCGTCCGTAATACGATGATTGGAATTGCTAATACATAAAATATGGCAAAGTAAAACCTCCATGGTCGAACGTAGCGTGCAAGTCGATATACGGGTAGCTTTGCTATTCAAAAATATCTTTATATTTTCGACTTTGTAGTGGTCGATCGTAGACTTGTCAGCTCCGATACTATGCTGTTTGTTCGTCTGAAGCACCAGTACGTTGTAGCGTGGTTTTTCTGCGCTGGAAGACGTTTTTACGACCCAGTGATTTCGCGGGGCGGCGGACAGGGCCGGGCAGGTGACCAGACTCCAACTTCTGAATGCTACTTCGATCGCTTTTTCTTTCCTAGCATAATTCAACAGCTTGACACTTTCGTGGGTGCTCGGAGTCCCGTGAGGGACAAACGATTGCATGGTGTTCGAAGTAAGAGAGACGGGCTGCGTGTTTTCTCCGACTCCCAACACGGCATCCAAATGCGATGTGGCCAGCGTAATCACCAGCTCCTGCCTCGATCCCATTATTATTTTCTTATATTCTTCGGCGAATCCCAGCAGCAAGGAGAACGGAACGCATGCTTCGAACCTGCCTTCGGCGTAAATGGGAGCACTGTAGTCATCTTCGATTCCCCAGTCCTGCCATCTTGGCTGCAGAGAGATGGTTGTGCGTGATCGATAGGTAATTTTTTTATTGTTGAGCTTATGCCCACGTCTCGCGACTGGTCGACCGCGAAACCTTTTATTTCGTAAATTACGCTTTCGAAAAGGTGCGGAATCACATTTTGAACCAACTTGGTGGTGGTCGGGTCAGTCCCATCTGTCTTCGTTAGCCTGCCTCGTATGCGCACAAAGGGCTGGGTAGGTAAGGTGTAAATATCTTGACGCTGTATAGGTATTCGAATCTCCCTTCCGAGAGCGAAATTCCCGACGAGATAATGCTCGTAACAGCGCATTTATATGTTATCAAATTTATCGTCGAATTGTAGGCTTTGCTCCACATCGAGGATTTCGTCCACCATTGCGAATCACTTTTAAACCGAGGACGTGGAGAAACTCTGCCTTTTTCAGGTGTTACCGCAACGATACCTCGTGGCTTCCTGATCACTGGTTCGATGTGCCGCACGCATTTATAAATTTTTGTTTTCCCAGCGAAATTTAGTCCCATCGTTTCAGGCGCAGGCACAAAGTGATTTCTTCATTTCGGAAATTTATCAGGACTTCGTTTTTGTATACTATCGAAATATCGAAACGGCTACTTCGTGGACGCTCTTTGCGACGATCGGAACGTAAATGAGCGTTGTTAGACATTCTACGATTTTATGTATATTCAGGACCTACGATGGGGGTGACCTCGAAAATAATGCTGCTCGTTTTCCCATTCTAGTAACTGGCACTTGTCAAATTACAGTTTATTCGTATGACGTTAACCGGAAAGATGTTGACCGCACTCGACGATACATTTTTTTTCCTGCTTCGTACACGCTGGCTTCGAACCCCAGCAGGGGCCCGATCGTGTCCGGTTCCTATAAATCTACATCTGCGGTGGAAAACATTTCGGCCTTCAGGGTATTCGGATTGCCGTGTAGTGCGAATGCAATGTCGTGCGGCAGTGATTTCTTTATGAAGTATTCTACACTGAAGAGCCAAAAAAACTGGTATAGGCGTGCGTATGCAAATAACAGAGGTATGAAACCAATCAGAGTAACGCGATGCGGTCGGCAGCGCCTATATAAGACAACAAGCGTCTGGCAAAGTTGCTAGATCGGTTACTTCTGCTACAATGGCAGGTTATCAA
>NQII01002344.1:0-152853 GCA_002778355.1 Clitarchus hookeri
ACTGCGGTAGAGCAAGCAGTTAATCTTCCTGTGTTTACATTGTGGCGCGGTAAGTCTGCCAGATGGACTTGTGGGCCATTCTTCTTTGATTGAACTGTGACAGGTGAAAGTTATTATATCATGTTGCAGGGAAATATTGCCCCAGCTGTTCACCAACGCTACGCTAATGATATCTTTTTCCAGCAGGACGGTGCACCGCCACATTAATATCGAGACTTACGGTCGCTCCTGGATCAAACATTTTTTTAGGCTATTCACGGCAAAGAGAGCACTTTTGCAATCCCTCTCTTTTAGAATAATAGTCAATAAATATATTTTATTGTAGCCTTAGACGTTAACTCCCAAGTGTGGTGGAATATACACACTGTGTTCATTACTTATATGGTAATCTATANATTGTAGCCTTAGACGTTAACTCCCAAGTGTGGTGGAATATACACACTGTGTTCATTACTTATATGGTAATCTATATTTAAAAATGTTGTTAAATCATAATAAATGACTGATAGTATAAAGTAACTAGGGTGACAAAAGTGCTCCCTTTACCGTGAACAGCCTATAGAGGTGGATATCTCGACGAGAAAGTGTTGAGTATCCACCCAGATCTCCAGATTTACCGCCGTTATATTTGTGTGTGTGGGCAACTCTATAGAACACTTTGTACACNAGTATCCACCCATATCTCCAGATTTACCGCCGTTATATTTGTGTGTGTGGGCAACTCTATAGAACACTTTGTACAGCACAAAGCTACGAACACTGGATGATATGAGAAACGCGATTGTGACCTCCTGTGAGTGCGCTCCCATGAAAACCGCATAGCTACTTTTGGTCGTTCTGTTCTGTAACGTTGCAAACGTTGTATTGCTACTGGTGGCGGACATTTCGAACATTATTAACTGTTATTAACATTCGCACACGCTCAAAATTGTCCGTACAGTTTCAAATACAAGCAGTTCTGTCAGCTTCTCTTTAATAATTTCTTTGCTATTCACGTTCAAAAAGTGTAAATATTAATTTGGAACATCCGGCACTGTTCTTATGTCAGGGCATTTATTCGTATTGGTATTCATCAGGCGACTTTAAAAATAAATGTTTTATTTTATCTATGTTAATTACACCTATTGGGATTATCTATCTGCGAATGGCTACGCACGTGAAAAAATTGTAATATGCTCATGCGTATTATGTTAAGATATAACTGCAATTTCTCCACTACCCATGTCGACTAAAATCTTGGACAATGAAAAAATTTACTTGGGAAAGGGCAAAACACTTTCAACCAAAATGAATATGCATAGAAAGAAAACGTTAAAAATAATTCCTTTCTTACATAACGTATAATAGAAATGAATATGTGAGCATGGGAAGCCAGTTTTCCAAATTCAATCAAACCTGAAAAAAAAAGTAAAGACAAAATAGAAGGAAAAATTATACAGCACGGTAAGTATGATTTTCGACGTAGATCGTATGTCATACACACACACATACGTACGCGTAGGAAAATACACGCAGCCTCTTTTGCGCTGTTGTGGTGGTTTTAAATAATTTTTACAATTATGGTCTTTAACCCATGGGTCAACTAAATTATCTACTGAGGCAACAGGAACTGTACAGTCAGTTCCCGAAAGTAAATTAACAATACGACCTCTTTTAGTATTCGTGTGTGGGGCCCTCGAGAATAAAGTAACCATTTCAACTATCACAGATATTCTCTCAGGTACAGAACTCGAATTATTGTTTATGAAAACCGTAGAAAGGTTTTTTGCAGAACAGCTGTGTTTCCTTTTACCCCCGAATTGACTTTGGAATACACGCAGAATGCGAAAAACGTGTTCAGCTTTAATTTGCGTGTCATGCTGTCTGGAATTGCCTCGCAACGTAACAGCGACCACAAAGCGGGTTTTTGTTTCCGCTGCTCTCGCCTCGTGTGCAGGTCAGCCTGCGACGCTCGGCGGTCGTTTCCGTAGTTCGCAATCAAGTCGCGGGGGGCGCGCAAACACGGCAACTCGTTCCGGCGCCGGGAGCGTTGAACCATGACGCCCAGGGCCCACAGTATTCGCGCGCTTCAAAGGCCAGTTCAAATTGCCCGCGAATGAAACGACGCCGCAGTGCAGTATTCAAAGCAAAAACCTCGCCGAAGCTCTTTTGTAGTTTAAGAAAACATTTAATGACTAGGAAAGGCTAAAAAACGAAGAATGTGTCATGTTGCGACGGAAATTTATAATTATTACCAAAATATCATGCTTTGTACACTTATACTGCATTCTGATATTTTATTAACCGAGGAAAGAACTTGGAGATTCGAGTGTATTATAANATGCTTTGTACACTTATACTGCATTCTGATATTTTATTAACCGAGGAAAGAACTTGGAGATTCGAGTGTATTATAGCAGACAAACTGATTTAACATGTACTGCTACATAGAGAACAATAGATTACATTTGGTCAATTATGCTAAATGGAAGAAAGGAATAAAGATTATAGTCAGTAACATTCTCTAAAACGCCATGAGAAAAAATATTACGTCACTTTATATTCTAATAACATTCAGATGTATGTTCGTCAATTTAGCTTTTTATAACTCTTCATCCACATCATCGAGACTATCCTTTGATTTATAACCTGTGACATATCAGTAATTATTTCTTTAAAGAAATGTTTCTTGTAATTGGAGGCTATTCTTTCATGCTGCAATTCGGTGCTGAAGTATCTCAATGAAAGTTCTAACGAAACTCACTGAAAAAAAAAAAAAATACTTTTTGGCAGCTGAAAAGTATATTTTCAGTGCGTCTACTTTCCAGCTATTTATTATTTTATAAAAACTCAAACTTCTCATCTGTCATCCTAAACGGATGTTCTCTTATAATGTCATACATCTTCTTATAAGAGATCTCTTCCACATTTTTTGGAGTATCTAAATAAAACAATACTTTCGTGTAAGATAATTGTTTTGGCCTAAGTCTACTTTACAGGTATACCACACGTATGGGTACGTTGTTTCTTCAACTAACTTATCAGGAATAGCTTACTATTTTGATATTACAATAATTTATGGTCGACAAGGACCGACACATATACATAAACACGTATGAAGACGATGCTTACTCAAAAGAAAATACGTATTTCCCGAGGTGAAATGAACATGCCACGAAATATATGATTTTCGCCTACGTTAATGATATATTAAACATTACATAAGAGCACGAAACTTCAATATCGACAGAGTTATAACAACGAAATCAATCTCAAATCGCACCTGTTGGTGGGGGCAGCGCGAGAGGACTGGAGGGGCAACATCGGATGTGCAGTCGGAGCTCGGTATTCCGAGTCGTTTCCTGCAGCTAGAGGCCGTTCCACGCACCAATTTAGGCCACTGTCGATTGCTCCAAGTGCCTGACTACGCAACTAGCACGAAAGCAACGTATTTCAATACATTTGTGACATGAACTTCCGGAGCATTTTACGCCCATTTGCAAAAGTTGAAAGTGTCTACAGTGTACAATTGTTAGCTTTTACGTCTTTTAATTTTTAATTTTAGCGTGGTTATTTAAATTATAGGAAGTTGATGCCCACAATGCTCGCTAAGCACCAGGCAACGTCAAGGTGATGAAAATTGTTACTTACCCAAGGAAACTTTGGAAGGATATTGTTGTGGTGGTTTTCCATCGCCTTCCGCGGCACGGAAGTGATCCAGAACTACGCGCTACTTAACAAAACAATTCTGCCCTTTTCTCTGGATGAGAGGCAGTTGTGTTTCTCTCTTCACCATGGAGACGTTCGCTTTTCCTACATTAACAAGACGTCATCAATATAACTAATGAACCTACTTTCCTATACATGGATGAATATGATTTTGATGAAGATATTACAAGGTCAGATGGTAGGTGGGTTTTGACTTTTAGTTGCTAGCGATATCACTAGAGATGTAACAAGAAACAAATGCAATACTAGTGAGACAATTACAAACACACACTTGTCTTGGCTGGGACTCGAAGACAGAACGCCTCGCGCCGTAAATTGCAAACATACGAAGCAAATTCAAATACTTTTAAGTTTGCATTATTTCAGGGTTTGGATATTTATCGTCTTATGTTTATCTGCGTTTTCCGAAAACTTTGAAATCGAAATTTCAGGGTGAAATGATGGAAAAAGTATGTAATATAATTTTGGTTTATTTCCTAGGCGTTATATGTAATATCTACATGTTGAAAATCATATTTCAAAGATAAATAATAAGGAATATTTGTCTAGGGCGAGTTAACACGCACTGCAAACACCGGCTTCCTGAGTGTGTGCGCAAGTCATGTCCAAGGAGGTTGTACATAGTAAACATCTGGAGAGGCCCTAGTGGAGTCGGGGTGAAGCCAGTTCGGGGGATAACAAGTTTGAAAGAGGAACCGAGGAGGCCACATTGGCTAATAGGATGTGAGTTTCTGCAGAGGTCTCCGCAAGCATGATGATTTCGTACATGCGCATACAAAATATCGGCTGCAGCAATCGCTGGAATAAAAGAAAATCCTGTATATGAAACATCCCACAGGAAGGAACAATTATATTATTATCTACTTCACAGCTTCTAGCCACGACTTAAATTTACATCGGAACATAGCTTAAGAAAATTCTTTAGCATGTAGAAACATCTCACTCAACATCTGCGTATACATATTGAAAATGTTGTTTTTTATAAATCTATGCTGTAAGATTTGCTCTAAACGGTTTCGAACTATTCTGAACCTCCCATTTAGCATCTCTTTAATTATTTCGGATTCACTCTTTTTACTGACTCCCAAAATAATTATTCTGTATGGTTTTTACTTCCTATTTAAAGTATATTTTTATTTTTATTGCGTCATCGATTAAGCGTGTCACAGTGACAAATTATTTTGTGAAGTTAATCTACAAGATTATTAGTTAACTGAGTAATCATTCTCCGCTTAGCCATACAGTTATTTTTTCCAGCTAAATGTTTCATGACATAGACTTTTTTTTTGTTACCATGAACTTTCATCTTTTTAATACAGTTACAAAATATTTCATCTTCAATTTATTTTATTATCTATTGAAGCGAATTTAAATAGTTATTTTCGTATATGTACCATTTTCATATTACAATTTTTTATATAATTTTTGTTATTTATTAAAAAATAGTTAACTGCATAAATAAAATAGTCATTGTATAATTTTAACCTTTCAAAATGTTGTGGCTATGAAAACATTTGTTTTACAAATTTACATTACAGCTAGACTACTAGGGGCCGCGGTGGTGTAGTGGTCAAACTACTCGCCTCCCACCTAGGCGAACGGAGCTCGATTCCCGGCGGGGTCACTACCGGATGCTTGCAAGTGGGAATAATGCCGGACGATGCCGCTGGCTGGTGGGTTTTCTCTGGGATTTCCCGTTAACCCCGCCCTCGCATTCCGGCGCTGCTTGTTACTCGTCTCACTTTACTCTCATCGGCTCTGAAGAACTCGATGTTAAGAACCACCCAAATCTCTCCACTCCACTCCAGCTAGACTACGAACAGGTCCAGTACAGTCGTTGAACGATATTTAGAATTCATGTCCTTGCAGAGAATCGAACCGACGCCAGCTGGTGGTTATGTTCTACAGTGTCGTTGGGCTGGTAATTTAAGAACAGAAAGGTGTTTCACGCATTTGTTTTCTTTCGTTCAGTCCTACTTTTGAAAACAAACGTCGAGTTTTTATGTATTGTTTAAACTCGATACATGATAATTCACGTTGATCATAAAATCTCTTAACTTATCAGCCCATTATAAGAAAACGAGGCCACTCACAATTCCACAACATTTACGTAAAATTTCGTCCCTTTCTATACATTTCATTATTTCCAAACAAAAACCTCAAAAGTTCTTAATTTTTACGCTGCAAATTTTCCGCAATTTTAAGCAAATGTTTAGTAAATATATATATAAATTGTTAAACAGTATAAAAAAACTGTACTGATGGCAAGTGAGAAAGTGTGCATCAATACCCGAAATAAGAAACTGTTCCAATGATATGTTTTAGAGAAATGGCATGATGAGTTTACAGGTTCATCGCGCACTTCACGTGTCATTTTCCTCTTGCCGGCTGTTTTCCCAAGTCTATGTCAGGGAATAAGCTCAGTTTGCTGGCTTCAGCCACGTGCAACTCAGCAGCAGGGCCTCTCCAGATGTCTACTGTGCATAGCCTCCGTGATGAGGTCACGTGGTGTGTGCTGAAGAGGGCACTACTCCGCTTGCTCGAGGGGGGGTCACAGAAGCGTCCAGCAGACGGCCGCTCCACAAAGGTTATTGGCTCCCGCGGAGGGTACGCGGGGCGCTAGTTAACACCCCCGCCCACTACTGTACGTCGTCCGCCACTGACCGTTAATACCGTTCCGATAGCAGCGTCTGTCGACCGTCCTAGGCGTGGTTACTGAACATGNGTAAGTTACAAGATGGCGCCTAACCTTTGAGGCTGCTATATTATTATACGCTTGTAGCAGTAAAGACGGAACTTTCCAAAATGGCGCCCAACGTGGGGCATTATAATAAATAATAGTGTGAAAGTCACCTCAAAAACGCATCATTACAAGCTATCAAAATGTTCTTTTTACAAATTTACATTACAGCTAGACTACTAGGGGCCGCGGTGGTATAGTGGTCAAACTACTCGCCTCCCACCTAGGCGAACGGAGTTCGATTCCCGGCGGGGTCACTACCGGATGTTTGCAAGTGGGAATCATGCCAGACGATGCCGCTGGCTGGTGGGTTTTCTCTGGGATTTCCCGTTAACCCCACCCTCGCATTCCGGCGCTGCTTGATACTCGTCTCACTTCACTCTAATCGGCTCTGAAGAACTCAATGTTAAGAACCACCCAAATCTCTCCACTCCACTCCAGCTAGACTACGAAAAGGTCCAGCACAGTCGTTGAGCGATATTTAGAATTCATGTCCTTGCAGAGAATCGAACCGGCGCCCGCTGGTGGTTATGTTCTACAGTGTCGTTGGGCTGGTAATTTAAGAACAGAAAGGGGTTTCAAGCATTTGTTTTCTTTCGTTCAGTCCCAGTTTTGAAAACAAACGTCGAGTTTTTATGTATTGTTTAAACTCGATACATGATAATTCACGTTGATCATAAAATCTCTTAACTTATCAGCCCATTATAAGAAAACGAGGCCACTCACAATTCCACAACATTTACGTAAAATTTCGTTCCTTTCTCTACATTTCATACTTTTCCAAACAAAAACCTCAAAAGTTCTTAATTTTTACGCTGCAAATTTCCCGCAATTTTAAGCAAATGTTTAGTAAATATATATATACATATAAATTGTTAAACAGTATAAAAAAACTGTAGTGATGGCAAGTGAGAAAGTGTGCATCAATACCCGAAATAAGAAACTGTTCCAATGATATGTTTTAGAGAAATGGCATGATGAGTTTACAGGTTCATCGCGCACTTCACGTGTCATTTTCCTCTTGCCGGCTGTTTTCCCAAGTCTATGTCAGGGAATAAGCTCAGTTTGCTGGCTTCAGCCACGTGCAACTCAGCAGCAGGGCCTCTCCAGATGTCTACTGTGCATAGTCTCCGTGATGAGGTCACGTGGTGTGTGCTGAAGAGGACACTACTCCACTTGCTCGAGGGGGTCACAGAAGCGTCCGGCAGACGGCCGCTCCACAAAGGTTATTGGCTCCCGCGGAGGGTACGCGGGGCGCTAGTTTACACCCCCGCCCACTACTGTAGGTCGTCCGCCACTGACCGTTAATACCGTTCCGATAGCAGCGTCTGTCGACCGTCCTAGGCGTGGTTACTGAACATGNGTCGTCCGCCACTGACCGTTAATACCGTTCCGATAGCAGCGTCTGTCGACCGTCCTAGGCGTGGTTACTGAACATGCGATCGTGGGTGGCCATCTTTACTGTGCATGCAACATTCCATCCCTCATTTTATAACATCATATCCCAACCTAACAGAACCACCTGAACTAACCTAGGTTAGTAGATGAACAAATGTTTCTACACATTTAACTAATTTAACCTGTAATTATAGCTGAATGAGCAGGTATCAATTGGACATTCTGCTATACTATAACACATTGAAATGTTTTCTGTACAGCAAAGACAAACGTCTCTTTCAGGGTGTTATTTTTGACTTTAACAAAGTCTTGCTTTAAAATTCAGAAGGCAAGTTAAATAATCTTAGGTTTGCTGTTATTAAATGCTTTATTTACACTCTCTAGTTTAATGGCAATTTTACCTTTCTTCATACCAAATAAGGAAATCCTGCTGTATATCAAAGTAAAAGTTTAAGTTATATAATTTTATTTTCGTACATTGTAATTTTTAGTACTTAATGAAAGTTGCTAAAGTCTGCGTTATTAAATAACGCGTTTGTTCGATAAATGTTGCTGAACTACTGCAACGACAACGCAAATGTGTCACTACGTTTGTTATTATAGACATATATTAAGTTTTGTGGGAAATCTGCTTCGCAGTGGTTCATATTAATCCATAAATTTATTCGCGGCAACAAATCACGTGATGTAGGAAAGAAAGTACTTTTTGATTGTAAAATTATAAGGGAGGGGGATGCTACAGGTGCCCCACTCCCTTAATACTTCATCCAACACATTCCCTGTATTTCCATAAAGCAGTACATTAAATTGCTACCTGCTCTTAAAAATACAAACAAGAAGTTAATTACCAGGACCTGTTGACGGCGACTGCTTTTAGCCCTGTCCTACACGTGTTGCCAAGTTGTTGTGCTAAATTACAGCGTTAGTTGTGCCGAAAGTCAGCATTCCCAACAGTGCTGCCCAGCAAAAGCCCCTTTCGGGTTTTCACCGAATCATGAAAGTCACAAGCGATATTTAGCCACGCGTAACATAAACGTCTTATTCCGCGACTCAAGGCTTGCTGCACCACAGCAAGCATGACGACTTTCTCCCACTTTACAATTATAAACCTCTAACAGGGATAAATTATACTCGAAAAAGCCTTAAGATAGACATGCAATACAGTAAAGCAATACCAAAAGCACTTTAAAATAAGTTTTAGATAAGCTGTGAGTGCATTAAATTTGTTAGTATGTTTAAGGTGTTCTGCCCCAATAAAACAAATAAGCACATCGGTGCATCCACATCGATCTACAGTAGTTTAATGTTAACACTAATTTGTATATCTCGAGTAATGCTGACAGATAAATATAGAAAGTATTTCAGTAACTTAAAGTCTCTAGGAAGTGTAATTTTTAACTTTAATTGTACACATATTGAAATAACTGATTGTTTCTGCGATGTAGTTAATAGCANCTAGGAAGTGTAATTTTTAACTTTAATTGTACACATATTGAAATAACTGATTGTTTCTGCGATGTAGTTAATAGCGTTAATAGCGAATGAACTTGTTGATATACTCAGACATTTGATCGCTTTGCAACAAGATGGAGATTTTTCGCACATTAACGAGGTATCTTCTATAATTAGTGAACTGAATGATCGGCATTATATCAGATGAGACTGTTGGATACTATCCATGATCTGCAAAAATCTGATAAAGGTAAAGATCAAATATATGAAATAATTGTGAAGATAGAATGCATATTCAAGTAAATAAATAACATTTATATATACATAATAANTAAATAAATAACATTTATATATACATAATAATGTGAGTTTAATTTCTTATTCAGGCCGTTTTGCTTCTCTGAAAGACTTTTAAGTTCAGTGGTGTGTACAATCGATTGCGAAAGTCTGTTTTAGATACAATTTATGAGAGTGTGTGATTTTGGGGGGCGGGGGTAGGATCTGAAATATTATGCCTAATTCGGGTCGATTAAAAAGCCGTCTGAGTTCTATAATGCGAACGAATGAACTGGGGAATATTTTAAAGGAATGTATCGCAACTGGTTTGTTGGCCTGGTCATTTCTATTAGTCAATTTTTTCAAGATTGGTTGTCATCGACTGTTGGTATATCTGGGTGAAATGGTGGGTTGGTCTTGACCACTGTTCTAGCCATTTTCTTTTCTTCAGGAAAAGATCGTAGCAAGAGCCAGTCTTGTGTAAAGTTATTTCTCTTCATGAACCAATTGGGGCTTCTTTTAGTGAATGCGAGAGGGCTGGAGAATCGAGTGGTTGGTTGATGGCGATGGTGGATGGTGAGGGGGTGTTGTGGATGGTTTTTGGGGGGGGGGATGGTTCCATTGAATGGTTGGTGACATGCGTAAATGTTGATGATTGTTGAGCTATGGTAAGTAAATGGCGAGGGAAGCGGAGCTACGAGAGGTGTGNGTCGGGTGAGGGTGGTGGAATGAGTGTGATGTTAACATTATGTGCTTTTGGATGTTTAGAATAATTTTTTTGCTTTTTCCCCATTTTTCTCTACTTTTTTATGATTGGACGGTGTGGTCGCGGAGAGGAGGTGAGTTGAGAGTAGTGGGATGCGTGTGAGGTTAACGTTATACGTTCTTCGATTTTTTAAATCAAATTTTTCGAATTTTTGCCATTTTTCTCGATGTTTTAGATGTAGGAGGGGCTGCGGTGAGTGTGGTGGGATGGGTGTGAGGTTTACGTTATAGGTTCATCGGTTTTTTTATTTTGTTTACATTGTTTTTAACGATTTTTCACAATTTATTTATTTATGGGATGGGTCGCGTGTGAGACGGATTGAGGTGAGGTTTGATGGGTGACGAAGAGTTATGGTAGGGTAAGATTTAGAGTTTCTCGATTTTTAGATTTTTTGCGATATTTTAAACATTTTTGGGTTCAAGGTCATTCTAGGTAACAAGCACAGGGTCAAGGTCACTAAAATCCAATATGGTGTTCGGGTGCCACTACAACATGGCCGACCCAGACCGGCTCGACAACCGTGGTGGCGGGCGGCTCCTGGTTCCCACACATGATACTTTCACTCGACTTCCCCAAACCTATCAACTGTGATATTTATCTTGTTCNGGCGGCTCCTGGTTCCCACACATGATACTTTCACTCGACTTCCCCAAACCTATCAACTGTGATATTTATCTTGTTCAGTTAATTCTGCAAAATTATTCCGTGATAATTTTACTACATTTGTCGAAGCTTTTTTATGCAGTTTGACCTGTGGCTTTACGTGTGTTGCGTGTTAAAATAAATAAATAAACAAATTAATTAATAAATGCACGAAGTTTGAATAGTTTACATGAAGAAATAGATTTAAAGCACACGCATACGGGGCCTATCCATGTCTTCATCACACTGACTGAAAGGCAACAAACGGAATAACACTGGCGTACCTGATGGCCACAAAGTTTGCATAATCTAAGTTTAGTTTGTTTCTGGACACCTAACTTTCATTTTGCATTGTTTTCGCTTTTTTCTACTCTTCTCCGTTTTATTCTCTTGCAAATGTTCAAAAATTAGCGTATTTGGTAAAATATTGATAGGTGAGCTTAATTAGAGTTATAATAATTTCTCGGACATGACATTAATAAAACTAATTCAGCTGATCGAACATACGATAGTGTTGATAGGCTGTTTGATGCTGATGTCCTGATTTTATCTATTGGTTCATCTTTGTACTACTTTTTCTGTCCATGTTCTTTCAATAGCTTTCAAGTCAGCTGTATGAAGAATTTTACTCTTGCAAGGACACATAACGTCCTTAAGAGTCCCAATTGCAACATTTTGTGCTGTTGCAGCCTGTTGCGAATAATTCCTTTTTTGACAGATAGTTAAAAAATCGATGTTTCAAATGAACACTTATATTAATTGAGTACCATTATTTTAAAGTCGGTATTTTCTGTAAGTTTATAAACTCTTTAAGATATAGAACGGAAAGAGAGCACATATTAAAATAATATTGATTGCATATATGGGATAAAAAACTACACTCAAATTAAAGTGGTTTAACAATGAGTCTCACGATGTATACTTAATAAACTTTTAAATCTCAATTAGTTCAGTATTTTTTGGTAGGTCGTGCAGGAAAGTAGCTAGTAAAGCAACAGCTCACAAATTGTGAAATACTTTATGACATTATATCAGCAGAAAATCGTAAATTCTGCATGTTGACTCGAAAATACATTCTGTTTTTCGAAATATGTTTGAAATAAATGGAGAACCAAAAATATCAAGAGCATGCTGCTGTTACAAATGTAGTAATAAACATGTTTTTCCTTTGAAACAGTTTTTTTTCATCTCTCATGGAAAGTTAACAAAACCTGTATAATGTAAAACCATTGCGGGCTGTGACCTTGCAGATCTGAGGTGTTGGGTCTAATGTNGAAAATCGTAAATTCTGCATGTTGACTCGAAAATACATTCTGTTTTTCGAAATATGTTTGAAATAAATGCAGAACCAAAAATATCAAGAGCATGCTGCTGTTACAAATGTAGTAATAAACACGTTTTTCCTTTGAAACAGTTTTTTTTTCATCTCTCATGAAAAGTTAACAAAACCTGTATAATGTAAAACCATTGCGGGCTGTGACCTTGCAGATCTGAGGTGTTGGGTCTAATGTAGGTAATTTTGCACACCGCCTCGTTTTAAGGAAAACATTTACTCTCTTTGGCATTTTTCTTCTGTTTTTTACTCAAAATATGAATTAGTTTCCTGTCTCTGAAAAAAGCTGCACAAAGGGCTTTAATAAAAAACGTAAACTTAAAGAGTGAGTTTCTCCTTGCGCAGCTTTGCACGTAAAGCCTAAATAAGAGACGTCCGGTTTGTTTTAATATAGGGTACCCAGTCAATTTTCAGGAATGAAGATTCACGTCGGAAAAAGGATTCGTACAATAAAGGGTGCGACTTCCCAACCACCGGCCTGACACACTAATGAACAAGATGACAAATTACTAGAAAGTAAACTCAATGTGTCAACTTCACTCACTGTTTGAAAACGTTTCCGCGTATTTATGTAAAGTACCGGTAACATTTTGTCAGAAATATTTATTAAATGTGGGGCGCTAATTTGTTTTTTCAATAACAAGCAAGTGTTTCGTAAATTTTATACAAAAATTCCGTGAATACACGGATCCTAGCAGCAAATTTACTATCGTACATTGTTTTTTTTTATATTTACAGCATATAAAAAAGTTTAATTTTCGAAATGCGCGTGTTTTACAGTGTGAAAAACTAAACGAAAAACATACTGTTTTCCATAGTAGGATGTGATCACGCATCAAAATCTTAAAATTCCTAACATTGACTGTTCGCTTAACTCGTTGTTATGTTTGTGCGTGTTGGTGTATATGTTTTTTTATGGCAAAAGTGGGGAGGGGGGAGTTTTACATGTATATTTCAGTGACGTGTATAACTTTTCTTTCAGTTTTTAGTGATGTGGCATGGAGAGTTCTGGGTGGTCCTTAACAGCGAGGTCTTGCGAGCCGGTGAAGGCGAAGCGAGGTGAGTAAGAAGCACTGCCGGAATGCAAGGGTGGAAGAAACGGGAGAATCCCGAGAAAACCCGACAGCATACGGCATCGTCTGGCACGATTCTCAAGTAAAACAATCCGGGAATCGAACCTAGTTCGCTTTGGTGTGAGGCGAGCTCCCTAGCAGCTACGCCACCGCGGTCTCAATTTCTAGTAATGTTTGTCTTTGAGTGTTCGAAGTTTTGCTCGTTCTAACAGCTGGATTGTGCTACTTTGTTGTCTGAAGGAATATATTTTATTAACTGAATGTGCTTATTACTCCAGAGGCGATAACTTTATGATTACAGCGCCAAATAACGTTTAGTATACCCTCGGTCTGTGCCTTGTTCTTTCCAAAATCCGAAGTTATAGGAAATACGAGGAGGTTCCCTTATTTTCATTTTTTTTATTTGCACGAATTTTCGTTTCGCTTATTGTTATTAAGGACCGCACATTCCCCTAGTAATTGCTGATTTCCGTTAAAATTCAGTAGATGTACGAAACCATAAAGTGCTGTTTGATTTGGAGAAACAGTTTTTCAGTATACTACTGACTATACCAGTATGCTTATCGAACGGGTTCTTAACACCTATAGGCTGTTCACGGTAAACTTAACACTTTTGTAAACCATACTGATGATCTACTTGCATGCTCACTGTGTATTATTCTGCCATATATAAAATTAACGTCATCTATTTATTTATGCGTCGGTCAAGAGAAAATGTGACATCAATAGAAAATCTAATATTTTTCGAAGTTGCTAATTATTTTACTTATATGTATGATAAAACAGAAGACGAAATAAACATTCTCATTATATACACAAATGTTTACCTATCAATTGTTATTCAACGTTTAAACATGGAACTATTTTCCGTCCATAGTTACCAACTTTACTGGCCCTGCCAGTCAGTTTGCCCGTTAAAATAAATGGAGTTAAGGGCAGTGACATTTTTCGAAGGTTGCTTTCAAAAGTGCTCGGTTGACTGTGTGCAGCCTATAATTATTCTAAATACATCCATGGTTCACCTGGCATTTCAATCCCAGAACCTCATGGTTCGGAGGCGTTATTACAACGACTTCAGCCACGGAGGTCGCTTGCTACATACCAGAGAAATAGTGCAATAACATTATGGTTGAAATAATGTTAACTCCATCTCACCCTGAGGCTCAGACAAAAATTCTAGATGAGAACCAGGCATGGCATTATTCTCCGTGGATATTTCTTTCGCATCACTGAATAATAAGCCATGACACCGTTTATCATAACGTCCGAAGTCTCGCAAAGCCTCGCGAATGTGCAAAATTAGAACATAATGAAAAATGCTCTGGCCACATCAACCCTCGTTACTGTATTATTTTCCATTTTAATTATCTTTGGTGCTCCTCTTTTCATACCTCCATACGCGCAGATAGGACGAATAAAATTTAATTCTGAAATATATTAAATCTTTCACGTAGAAGGCAGGGCTGTATTTTTTACAATGGCACATACCGTGAGAAAATAGTGATTGCAAAGTCCGTGCTAAGGCTTAATTAGAATGTATAGCGCATACACATTATACATTTTTTATAATCCAACATGACATGAACATACAATCACTTAATACAAAACCCGCGTTTTAAACTAATTATAGCAGCATGATTATATGTTTGTTACTCCAGAACCCTCTCAAATAATGTAGACCTATAGGCCTACAAAAACTTAAAAATAAGTATTTAAGTAAAGAGATTGTTGTGTTACTTTGGCCGTTTGGTATATTTGTAAAAAAAAAAAAAAAACTTTCAACTTGGGAACACAAGAATTGATTATTGCACTAACTTCTGTAGAGAATGTAAGTTATATAAACATTACGCGCAGTACATTTTTAAATCGTTTTTCTTATATTTTATGGGATATTGACGAGTCCGCTGCCCATAAAGCTTTGGAAACTCACAAGAATTTATTACTTTTAACATTTCCAGTTATTTTAGGTTATATTGTCCTATAATGAAATAACATTTAGTTGTTAGGAGCAGATATGTTTGATAGGTCACAAAGCAAGTTCAAGGCTCAGGAGCTAGAATCCGTAACAGACATTTTTATGCTCCGTCGTTTCAGCTGGAAATCGGTCAGTTTATTAATATGACCTTGACCGCATGCAACCTTGACCCTGGACGACAGTCACAACCATTGTTAACCCGTTTGGTCATACATTAATTTCTGAGTTCAAGTGTTGCAGTCACATAGTTTTTTGGTACGCGCAGTACTTGTGTTCAGCGGTTGTCTTGCATTCAATAAGTAACGTGCTGCTTGCTCATAACATTGACATTAACCATTCACATCAAAGAGGTGCAAGAGATGCCACAAATAAGATTAGCCTCAAAGAAGACTGGGTGCTGATACCTTGATTTGTACAGCACTGGTCATAAAAAAACCATACGTGTTGAACGTTAACACGATCTTGTACACGGTAAATTAACAGAGTAAGAAAATATGAAAAAAAAAGAATAATATAGATTTACGGATAGCCACACACATTGAAATTTTTCAGGTCCTTCTGAGGAGGAATGTCAATTTTTTGATAAACAATTGTAATCTCTGCAATTGGGAGAAGGGCTTACAACTTGATTACAGGTCAGATTCATTAGGTTATTGTGGGTTTCATGTTTTCCGGCGTGGTTTCTTTGTGTTTGCTTGTTGCACCACAGATGCTTTAAATTCCGATGAACAAGTTAAGTGGGAAAATGAACTGAACTATGAAGTGAGTCGTGGCATTCCTAGTTATTCGCAATACAAATTGAGAAGTGATCCTCGATATGAATTCCTTAGTGTGTTGCGAATCCTAAATATACTATATACTCCGTTCACGGTTACTTCCAACTTTTTAGAAGCCCTGCTAAAGTTCTACTTTCAGTATATTACTCCGCCTCAGGCAAACAAAGCCCTACAAAGTCTAGAAAATTACACCAAAGGAACAACGCACCGCGTTCGTGCGCACTCAGTTTAATTATATTTTTCATAAGAACTATTTCTTACTAGGCATTATCAGCACACATGTATTCTTTCAAGTTTTATTCGTATTAATTATTAATGAAATATAATATTTTTTCGGTAAAATATAAGTAAAAGTACAACTTAAGCAAAAATAATATATTTTTATGACAACAGAAGTATGAAACGCTGTTTATACACGAAATATTTATAAACAACCAAACATTTAATGAAGTGCATTTTTCCAAGGTTTAGTTAAAATAAAGTGTGATGAAACCGTGAACGGACTATACCTGGCGATTGCGTGTTATTTACGGCGTGGTGTGGAAATGCGTGATGGTGACTGGCTGATCGGAGTTTGTGTTATGATTTGTATCAAAACTGTAACAACTAGCGCCACCTATTGTTATCTCTATGTCATCGTTTTCTCTATGTCATTAGTAATATAGCTATGGCCGTTCAGTCGCCATTGAATTGCGATACGTAGTGTTTCATTTCGCTAATCATTACAGTTTGGAACACTCTAATGTTATGTTGTAATTGATCGGCGGGAGAATTTTCACGTGATTGGCTGACCATGGTAACTGCGATTATACGAGAAGAAATGGTCTGCTAGGATTGTCTGTAAATTGGCGGAAATTGTAAAAAAATTAAATCATCTCGATGGCATCAACAATATCTATCAGCATGCCAACGACTTCAAATGCGTACAACCCCTTAAATTTCTCCTGTATCAAATTTACGACTAGTTTGTATAGCGTCATTAACTTCTTAGATGCTTTCATCAACAGGTACACAACGCTACCTATTTATCCAGCTGAAACACTATATGTCTGGTACAGGGGCGTAGCCAGGAATTTACTTCGAGGGTTTTCAGGGGGGGGGGGGGTGGCGATTAAAATTAATTTTTTTGGAAATATAATACTATAAATTATTTGTTCAAAAAATTGTTTACAACAAATGGGCTAATATACATAGACGGAACTACAGAATGCTATAAACATCCATCTTGTTCAAGGGCGGTTGCAAATTTCTCGTATGTAAAAAAAATTAAAGGTATCAGTTTACTTATGTTTAATATACAATCAATGGGCTAATATAGATATATGGAACCCCAAAATACTACAAATATCCTTTATGTTCGAAGGGGATCACACATTTATTTTATATATATAAAGAGCGCGTATAACTCAGTGCAGGTTACAGAAGTGAAACTTATTTGGCGTTAATTAGGTATACATCATAGGTTTCTCTTTTTCTTTCTAGTCGAGTGCAGATATTCCGTCTTTTTTGCGTCACAAATGTTGCCAAACGTTTCATATTATATTTCCTTGTAATTTTACTCTCATCGCACCCAAAGAACTTTCACTTCAAAAGTGAAAGTTGTAATATTTTATTCTTATATTTTATTTCAGAATATTTTGTTTTAATTTTGGGTGTAGGGATTATGTCCCGATAGGCCTCTCCACTGGCTTCGCCTCTGCTCTGGTAGGTAGGTAGGGCGTAACGGTCCTGTCGACAGCGAATATCATTAGAGACGCAGCAAGTTGCTCAGACAAGTAGGGACGGACAGGAATCTGCAATAGTTTGTGAGAACGAACCATTCAAACATTTATCTGCAAAAATGCTGAGGCCCTGGGTAAAGGAACACGTTTTTATTTTTAATTAAAATTTCGTCCTTGCAAAGAAACTTTGTATTTAGGTTTCTGCGTTTCATATTTATGCACACCGGTTTCTGATTATAGTGGCCTTTAACTTTTTTGGGCACTGACAAGGTACTAATTAATTCTTTAGTCATGCCGAAAATTGGTCTCGAACCATCACCAATCCGGCCTCCGTCCGACTCACCAAATTTTTATATATATTTATTTTTTGTATTCTTCTTGGGATTGGTTAAAACGCAGACAAGATTTCAGGCGACATTCCCCGTGGTATGGTTACTGTTATTAACGAACACAACTTGACGTGCCTCACCCGGTACTCGAACCCGGAACTGCCATCTGTTAGTAGGCAACCAACTATGCCATTGATCCCAGTTTCACATGAGCGTAACGTATTAATTGCGTACATCCAAAAATTCTCCCAAAAAGAAAATAAAAACAGAAACTTTTGTGCTTTCATTTAATCCTCGAGCAAGCCGTTTGAGGACCCCAGGATCTACTTCCACACTTCTACACCGCTATTGCGTTTGGCAGACGTGACCCAAGTAAGGGGATGAAAAGGAAAAGGGGGACGGGCAGGGGGGAAGTTCAGGAAAGGGGAGACTTATGTCAAAGACGGCGAAATCCCTTCTATCTTATCCCGTCCTTTCAGGCAACCGCCTACATACCCCCTCTCCAATCAACCCTTCCCCTACCCACACCACCGCTGGCACCCAGGGCCGGAAATTTATGAACTCGCCCTAACAATGGCGGCAGGGTTTGCTCCCCTCCTTTCGCCTCTCGACGTCCTTTCATCCTGTCACACGCAACTGCAGCTTGACTGCCCCGGGAAACGCCACTAAGGGGGAAAAACCTACGGATTAATCCTGACGTACAAATTACGTTTGTCTTTTTTTGTTTCGCCATTTTTTTTTATCCGAACTCGCGAAGCGAAACGGGAGAATAATTTATATTCAACGCCCGACTGAAAAAAAAAATTCCCCCTAAAGTCCTATACAAAAAAATTAAAGCTATGTTTATGCGTTACAGTTGGGTGATATTTTTGCGAACATTTACGGCTTTTGTTGCATGACGCGGTTACTACCTCTGTTTGTGAACAATAAAATGACAATGTTATTAAGAGAAAGTGAGAGGAAATACTTGTTTTCGTCATTTCTACAAAGCTCTGATAGTTAGTAGTTCCATGTTTTATGTAAGTGTTCATAAGTTTTTTATTATTTGACAGCGGAAAAAGCTTGTGAAATGCAAATTCACTGCAGCAGGTATGAATAAAAAAACTAGTCCGAACGATAACTTGGAAATGGAAATCCAGAAAGGATGATCGCAGAAATATTTATGATACGCTTTGCTACGCTGTTCATATTTTTTCTAGTTGTTAGGTTGCTTGCTTTATCGGCAAGAGGCCTCGGATTGATTCCTAACTTACGCATGGGTGTTCTTACAAAATTACGTTGAGGCATGCTTGCTTTACAAAGTAAATCTTTCCTATAGTTTTGTTTTCATCTAAATTTGATGCCAAGAACACTACAAAAAAAGAAGTTTCATCCCTAAGCTTTGTATAAATATTACTAAAATTTTGTTGCACGGCAGTACCAATAAATGAAATTTACGCAACTACGCCTTCGCAGTCGTGAAAAAAATATTGACAACGTAAAACGGAGGTAACACAGTCGTTTTTTGTATCCAAAAACTTGCAAAAATGTTTCCTTTACAAAACATTTCACTGAGAACCGTTAATACTTCTTAATAGAATTCTTGTTACACATTGTCAAATGTACAATTTCTGTACTGACTAAAGACTTTGAAGCGCAAGGGAAGGCGATAGGTGCACTTTAACGAAGAGAAAAAAATACAAATAATATCCGCATTATCACGCACATCGCGGGTTTCAACCCCAACTTTTTGCGGCCTAAATAAGAAGACACTCAAATACAAGAAATTGTTAAAATATTCGTCTTGTCTTACAATTTATGAGTTATACGGTTATAATATGAATATATCAGAATTTCACTGTAATAATACTCCCACAAATGACAAAAAGTCTTTGTAATGTTCAATAGCAACTTGTAGCGATAAATGCGCATAAACATTGTTAGTACCAATTTGAATAAAAGTAGTGTATATGGCAGAAACATATTCCAATTTGTTATAATATTCATGCTTACGTAATTAATACCTCTCTTTTTCTCTCAACTCCTCTCTTTCCATCTACACACCCTTTCTCAGTGTCCGGACAAGTAAATTAGAAATTAATGCGCACGTGGCTCATCAGCTTCGGAGCGAAAATGAATTATTTTAACCTAAATACATAAAATCTCTTATTTTCATAAATACACGGCCGGACAAAAAAAATAGCACACCACGAAGAAACCGCGTGACAGCAATGGAACTGTGAAAATAGCGAGAGTACGGGCTGGTATGCACATGGTCCCATGTTTGCATTTGACAGCACGTCCGGTAGGGGCGTTGCAAGCGCAGACCAGCGGTCGCGGACACTAGCGTGTGGTCGTAGGAGCATTAACGCGAGAAACACCAGGCGACACCGAGCAAGCGTACAGAGTGAAGAAGAACGCGGAGAAGACGTCGTTTTACGCAATCGACTGACTTCGTGAGTGGCCTCATAATCGGGCTGAAACCCACAGGTTGGTCGTATCGCCGTATAGCCCACCGTGCGGGTCGTTCGTACCATATTGCCCGACGCTGTTTGGGAGTGATTGGAACGTGAAAGCACCTCGCGCAAGGCTTACGACGGACAAGGTCGACTACTAGTTGAGAGGATCAACGGATCGTGCGCCAGGTGCGGAGGGATCCCGTCGCAAATCTGTCCACGTTACTGGCCAGCGTCGGGCTCCTGTGTACCCACGAACCGTTTCCCGACCCCTTGCGGAGGCATATATTCGATTCTCTGTAAAATCAGCGGCTCTGTTAGCAGAGGTGCCGGGCCCGAGCAATGTGGAACGCCGCAGACTTGAGATGTGGGGTATTTAGTGACGAGTGCGCGTTAGGTTATGGGGACTGATAATCGTCGCGCCTCGGCGTGAACGCCCCTGGTGAACGTCAAAATACCAACCTCGCTATCTAGTAACACAACTTCCCCATAAAGCCGGCGCTATGGTGTGAGAAGCGATAGCCGATCCGCTCTCGTCGTGTTTCGTGGAACGTTGATGGCCCAGCGGTATGAGAGTGAGATCCTACGCCCTCATCTGCTCCCATATCTGGCCGTGATTACAGGTAGGATATTCCAGTGTAATAAAGCCCCGAACCGCGTACGGGACGGGCCGCCCAGAACTGCCTCCGTTATACCCATACCCACGGCCTGCCCGCTCTCCTGGACGTGTCCTGTTAGTCGAACAGATGTAGGACCATTTGCAACGCCAGTTGCCCCCGTGAGACAGTATACAGGATTTGGAACACACCGTCCAAACAATTGTGGGCCCATCTGCCTCAGGACGACATATGGCGCCTCCTGAACTCCATGCCAGGCTGTGTTGCAGTGTGTATCGCAGCGCGAGGGGTTGACCAGAGATCCATCATTTGTGTTTTTGTGATCATGTGTATTACTCATCCATACTACTACCTCTATAAAGTTTCTGTGACACCCTATGCGTCTTTCTGTGTACGCAATTTTTATTGTCTCGCAGTGTACATCACTTATTACTTGTGCCATACACAATTTTGGCCCCCTCTCTAAATATCGTCTACGGTTATGTGAACAATTGAAAAACATGGCTAAGTTTTTTTTAGTCAAAATTTATTCTTATATCACATACAAATATAAATTATCCAGTGTTATTTATTTATCTTATAAAATTTTTAAATTTAATTCCTATTGAATGATAGTCTTTTGTGTTTGCTGAATCAACATCCTAAATATAACTTTATTGAAATTTTTAAAATAATTTCTGTTTTTGATTACAAATTTTTTTTCAAATTAAGTATACGGTTATAATTGAACAACAATACCGTTACTCTGTATGGTAACAAGCAAAGTTCCCAGAAAATTTAAGATTGGTTAATTTCGCAGCCGATTGAAATTATTACAGAAAAGCAAACCAGTGTACCCAGAATTGATATAATAGCTTCCCGTCATAAGCTAACTCGTCGCCATAAAAACACGCCAATACTTTGAACGCCAGCATGAACTGAATTTCCGTATATTATCATATTTATACGCAGAAAAAAGTCTAGTGTTATGCCAAAAGTATAAATGTTAATACAAAATTATTTTTTTATCTGTGTGCCGTCAGTAACTAATGTTCCTGTTAATGTTATAAACTGTTATGCTAATAATGATAACGTAACATTAATTACTGTTGTAACAACACCGCCTCCTTATTGTACCGGCAACATTAAGGAGGTGTTCATGTTGCAACAAAACACATTTTGTGTTGTTGTAAGACAAATTTTGTGTTGCGGCAAAACAAATTTTGTTTTGCATTGATGGTAACATTTGTATTACAAGTTTTTTGTATTACTATTATCGCTTTAAATAAACATTTGAGTGTAAATTAAATTAAGTGCTATTATTTTGCCACAAAAAGAAATATTACCAAAGAAATAATGACATGTGGGAGGGGAATCGAACCCGCGCTGGAAGACTTGACGTCTTACCAGCTGCGCTATCTTGACATGCATAACCAAGTTTCATATTGTAATTATTAAGTAAATAATAATGAAAAACTGCATTTCTCTTTCGTTGCGTGGGAATACTTAATGCTCTACAGACACATGCAAAATTGACACACGTAAACTGCTTTGCATGGCTTGAGAGCTGGTCTAAGCTACATTTATATTTCAAACTATGATTAAAAATTTAAATTCGGTGGTTTCATTTCACGATGTTATCGAAGTTCACTACTATCCACCATTTTACAACACTATTAATGTTACTACAACAGTAATTTTTTGTTACAATCCATTCATGGTTACTTCCAACTTTTCTTATCCCATGCTAAAGTTCTACCTGCAATATGTTCCTCCGCCTCATGAACACGAAGCTTGACCGAGCCTAGAAAATTACACCAAAAGGACGCACTGCATTCGTGCGCACTCAGTGTAATAATATTTTGCATAATTACATTTTTATTAGGCATTACCAACCAGCCTATTTTCCCCCTGTTTTTATTCATATTATTAGAATAAAATGTTATAATTTATAGACAAAATCCAAGTAAAAGTTAAGTTTAGTAAAATAATGAGGTATTTGTATGCTTACATAAGTAAATACGCCTGTGATAAATGACATATGTAGGAGACAACCAGGCACATCGTACATTGGGTGATTTTTCAAAGGTCTGATTAAAAAAGTGTGAAGAAATCGCGAGCAGAATGTAACTGTGAACCGTCACTAACTAATGTTGCTGTTAATGTAATATTTTGTTAAGTTATTAAGTTAATGAAAAATTAAGATAATAACGAAACAACATTATATCCTGACTGTAATGTCAATTTAAAGGTGCTGTTTACACTCTAAATCGGAATCAGTGAATATCAACTGATTGACAGTTGAAACTGCTCCATCCATAATAAGAAGAAAAATAACTTACTAATCTCTTCAGTTGAAATAAATCCAGTAATTCAAACAGTTGAATATCTGTTATTTATAGTTGATTAATTAGTAAGCACCAGGATTTTAAACAAAATGTGCATTTCAGTGTGAAATAAATAAAGGACAATTATTTTGTCACAAAACAAAAATAACCTGTCCAAAAAAAAAAAATTTGGAAATGGTTAGGCTCAAACCTTTGCCCAAAATATGTACATCCGATATTCCAGACTCAATTTTTATCGTCTTACAGACTTTGCTAATTTGCCACTGTAATTATCAGCCTTCTATTCTACGTAGTAACTGTAACATACTATGGCAAACTGCTATAACATACGTAATGTGGAAGTACTTCGTGCTGTCAAAATATACCTATATTCTGCACACTTACATGTATTCACAATGTTCGAAAGTCAATCTAAGTTAAGTATTGTTCTGATTCAGTGCTTTAAAAGATATAGTGGTTTCATTTAAAGACGTGGTCGCTGTTTACTTGTATCCGCCATTTTACAACGCAACGAGATTTTACAGAATGAAACTGCTGTTTAGAAGTGGCTAATAGACTACTAATAATTGTGCTAATTTGACACTGGAATGTTAGAACCGAGTTATTCTTCTATACAATTTGTCATAACAGCGCCAATTATATTTTCATAAGTATCCACATTCTTACTGAGATACTACTTGCTGTGAAGTACAGATAACCAAGAAATAAGCTCTAATTCGGTAGCAAAGTAAATACAGCACTAACGCACAAATAAAGCTCAAGGGCTGTGCACAAACTCTCCGAAATTTGATGGCGTGTACTTATACGGCAGTTTCTTGCACTAGATAAGAGATTCACAAAAATCTTCCTGAAGTAATATTGATTTAAAACACTTAATATATCTGCAATGTTTGCCTATTGATGTTGTTATACGAGAAAATCATTTTCCACTTATAAAATTTAAATTCTTGTACAAATAATCCAAAATACAAAAATTTATACAATATAACAAACGAAAAAGTTCATTTTCAATTCGAGTTGTTGATTTTTTAATTCAAAAACCAATTTTCTCCACGACACACCGCATTTACCGCCAGCTAAGTCAGCCAAATCTGGCAAAACATTTCCCCATATAGACTCACATAGATTCACACGCTGAAATAGTTACTTTGAATTACATAAGTGTCTTTACAACACAATATTTCCTATATAGTATCATGAGTATTTGGATGTTATTTGTTCAAAACATTATAAATACGTGGTCTCATAACTGATGCTGATGAACCTTTCACAGAATTGGACTTTATAAATAAAAAATTCACGTATTAAAACTAGAAGAACGTAACATAACACCGCCAAAGTAATATAGTGCACTCGAACTCAAATTCTTCAAGTTATCTTCACGTGTTTAATTAATATTGCTGACTTGACTCGCATGTACAGAAAAATGGAAATGTAGTCAGCTCGTGACGTTATGTAACGTTGCATTCTCGGGGCCAAACCAAAGATGTTGGTAAAGAGCTCTTACAAAAGAAAAAAAAAACACCGAGAATAACTATTTTTATATAAATAATATATTTGAATTAATAGGTAAATATATTTTTCATTGGTTTGATTCTTAGCTGTTAGCCAGTATCCCATTTTGCAATCGTGGATCATTGGAAGATTAAGTGGGAGAAACGGGCCTGATGTCCTTTTACGATGCGTCCATCAAACAACGAAACAGTGAAATTGCTAGAACCATTAAAAATGTTCACTCCAAGATAAGTTTTAAATAATTTTTATAAAACAAAGAAACCGATTTTAGTGTTCACTTTTGATAAGACGTTATAAGGCTGGAAAAACATCCCTAACTCGCTAACACACAGTTAAAAATTTCAGTGTACTTAACACAAATTGATACGGAAAATTTACAATAAATTTACGAAACGGAGTTTAGATTCGTAAATACAAAATACGGAAATTACGCGTATTTCCTATTGCTTCGGGTTTTGGGGACGAACAATGTTGAGCCTAAACAAAGCTTTCATTGCCACTGCAGCAAGAAAATTATTGTTTCTGCGACAGGTAGGACATCCACGCCACTAAGACCTGTTCTTTCAAACATTAAAAAGTAGCATCAGGCGTCTGAACATTTATCAACACTTAAAATACACTAACTTTAATAGAAACTGAAAAAGTTGTCTATGACTTTTGTGACTGAACAAAAAAAATCAAATCAACGTTATACCGAAAATATGATGTGACAATTGTAGGTGAGTGGTTGAGTCATAAACTTCTGACTTTTTGACTCTGGTTCAAATCTTGCTCAAGTAGTCTATAAAATGTTTAACTTTTTAAAAGTTTTTATACACAACAAAACACCCACGTAACGAAAATTAAAAGAATTTTCATTATATCTTTGTTTTGTAAATCTTGAAATACAGAAAACTCACTAAGAAGATAACGGAGAGCTTCCGTGCATATCTAGAAAGTTTTGTGAAGTTTACGGATAATCCGTTTTTGAAAATCAATATGCCCGTAATTTTACGGAGAATTTACGGACACTTGTGGATACATTTTACCAGCACTTTTCCGTAAAATTAAGAAAAAAATATTAACAGTGCATCTTTACTGCAGCAGGCCAGTCCTTATTTATAATAAGTTATACGGAGTGAGGGGGAGAAAACCTCTGGAATGATTATTAGAAAATATTCAAATTATCCGCGAAAAAAACCCATAGTTTATTTAACTATGTAAGTGCACTGTACATTTCTAAAGTCACACAACATGCATTTCGAACTACCGGAGCACGAGTACACGTCGTTAAATATTGTGGGTGATAGTTGAAACCAAATAACCGACTACCTCCCCGTGTATCTCTACCGAGGTAGCGCTTCGCGTTGTAAGTAGTTTCCTCATGGATTTGCGCTGTTTTCTCAGCATAGGTTACCGGTGGGCCTAGCGCCGGATCATTTTTCTTTAAATGTACGCAATTACGTAATGACTGTGTGCATCTAAAATAGTAGACAGGGTTGTACGCACTTGTGGGCATTTAATTTGTACGACCGCGCGGGTGCTTGTGGCCCTGCGCCCCTTTGCAGATGTCAGTGTTAAGTTTACGCAATGGCGTGCGAGATGGCCGGAGCAGTCTCACGAGTGATATTTACTTGTGTTTTGGAGAAAAACTATATTTACGATAATCAAGTACAGTAGATTTATTAATCATCAACACCAAGGACACACAAGGCCATCGGCAAAACGACTCTCCTCTCACGTAACTCGTGCTATTGAGTTATGGCGCCGGGAAAATTTAATTTCCATGTTTCCTTTTTAGTACAAGGTAGGAATAAAAACCACCACCACCTGACATTACATACTCTCGCAAGCAACTGCGGCCATTTTTAAGGCGTGCGCAGGGGTACAATGAGTGCTATAGCATCATGTCATTAGGAAAATAGAAAAAAAAACTTAACTATTTTGTATTTTGACTATAATGTCTCCGTGTTTGAAAAACCTCTCAATTAAAATTAGGTGTTATGTGGTGTACATTGCTTATGATTAACTAATATTTTAGAATATATTCTTAATTTTACTTTTAATGTTGTAAATGTGGGCCTTAATTTTACTGTTTGCACTCCCATTCCCTAACACTGCTCATGCCTATACTGTAGATAACACTGAGCGCAAACAAATATTTATTGGTCGCTATATAACACATCATTATAGTAATACTAGTAGATCTTCGAGCAGAAAATTCATTCTATGCATCGCCTAAAGGTATATTTAATCTGAATGAAAGTATTAACACTTAGACGTGTTTGCATTGTTTTCTGCTCATATATATATATATATAGTGTTAGGAGGCTAGAAGCGCGGGAGTGCTAAATACCGCATGGACACACAGTAAGATGCACCTTCGTCTCCATACGTAAGGAACTGGGCACGAACTTACATAAATATTGGCGGTTTTCTTGTTTTAAAATAGTAGAAGGAATTTCTAAACTCCCTACATACATCTGAAACCCCAGGCTTGTATGAGGAAATATAACTTTACAATTGATAAGAAGAATTACTTTAGACAACATTTTAGAACTGAACTTATTATTTCGGAGCTCACTAAAATCCAGAGATCCCGTCGGCTTGAGCCTTATACGCATAGTTGAACAACGTAAAAGACTAATTTTAATCTTCTTTGTCTTAATTAATGGTTCAGTATAGGCCGTTTTCATGTATGTTTGGATGTGTACTTGGTCTTTCCGGGAAAAAGACTTCAACTATATTGGACGAAATGTTAATTTTATTTGTTTGTGATAAACGTATTACAGTAAAGAACAAGGGATCTAACAATTTATAAGAGTAAAAGTTGATAATGATTACTAACTTATAAATTGCCTTTTTCAGTTATATTTCAAGTTGTACTCCTGTAAGTTTCTTAAATTTGGATCCATCCATTTTTGTCGTAAGTTCCATTTCGAAAGGTTTAACGAAATTTTTCACTCGACATAGAGTAAATAATTGCTTTCAAAGTGTTATTAAATAATTACTGCTTCACTGCCTTTATAAGTTTCTGAGTCATAACTGCTGGGAAGAAACAAAATATTATTTATTGGGCGATTACAAAAATTATATTACTAAAAGGAGTCAATCAAATCCGACTTTATAAAATACACAAAGCAATGCGTTATGCCTTGTCAATCAGTACAAAATGATGCAACATCTTGTAATGCAGGCTCTGGCCATACAATTATAAAAATCCAAGATGTCGGGGGTTGATTCAAGAAGATCGTTGTTGAAGTGATGTTTAATTGTAATACCATGGCAGCATATCCACGTTGACTTCCTTGCCAATCATAAAAAACAAAATTAACGTAATTTAAATGCTCAGTTATTCACTCCGGAATGGACCTTAAAAGTTACCTTTGCCAGAGTTATCTGAATTATAAGGATACGTTTTTTTTTCAGTTTGGAACGTAGCCTCTAGATTCTCATATGCCTTAGTGGTAGCTATGGTTGCAGGACAAGGAGGAAGAAATAAATGATATAATTTCGTATGAACATTGAGAATTACAAAGCTACATTAAGATTAAGAAAACCAGTGGGAAAAACTTCAGTTCATCCAGGTTCCTTACGAAGACTTTCTCAATACGTGCTTATCAAACAAAACGCCTTACTCTTATTTTGATAAAAACTTCAAAACCTCTATTTGTTAAAAAAACGCGTACAAAAATGAGCAACACAACGTAAATTGCTTGTTCTACAAACATCTGAGTTGAGATCATGTTGACATTGGTATGGATTTTAATTGGAGTAGTGTCATGTCTTTCAATGCTCTGAGCAAGGTAACAAACAACCTGAACTTTGGATGTTTCTACAAAACTGAAACTATTCCTTTTTTTTTGTGTAACCTAGTAACATTTTATTAGGTGATGATAGTAAAATTTTTAGAACCGTTTTCAAGCCAGTCGCAGCAAAACATTTCACGGGCATCAGAAAAATTAAGTAGGTTATGTTTGGTATAGTTTTATTCTGGTGAGATACATTGAGAGGGCAGGAGGAGATGGCCAAGGCAAGTGTACTTATTCAAACATGAATGCAAAGTGTCCAGGGCCGGGTTGACTTCAGAGCCAGCTGACGTCAAAAAGCGGTGTTCGGTATTACCGATCGTACCTCGGCCGTCAGCTGGGGGTAGACTCGAGAGGGTAAAGGAATTAATTAATTTGTCGGGTGGTCTGCTTGCAGCAGCTCCTTTTCGTCCCAATAAAACAGGAATAAGCCTCTTTGAGTACGGCGATTAACTGGAGTGGAGTAACCGGCTGCTCTTCGCTATGTGGTGAACACGCCTGACTCGTGTTCTGACAGCTGAGAGGTCGGTGCAGGCCAGGCGCACGTGATGACAAGGGTCAGGTCTCTACGAGCTGTTTCTTATCGGCGCCAAGCAGACGCTTGTGTATTTACTTATTTTGCACCTATAGCTGTCTCCACTTAATTTAACTTCTGAACGTCCTGCTTTTTTTTCTATGCGTATCTCTGCAATTTGCATAATAAATGACATGGTTGTAAACTGGTATATATGTGTGGATCAAGTTAAATTTCTCTATTTATACATATTTAAAGAAGTTACTGTTCATCAACTCTTACTGTAATGTGTATACAAACGTGGAACTAATATTAGACATAACTTCGCTGTCCTAAGGTCTCTTATATCGCTCGGTCATTTCTTAAGGTCATGGTAATCAGTTTTCACTTTTGATATATTCATTCAATGAAGCATAGACGAAGAACGGGATAGAGTGCTCATGCCTGATGCTCGACAACCAACGTCCAAGCTCAAACATTGGACAAATTTGTTGCTAGTAGAACTATTAAATCAACACAAATTGGACTGTCGAAAACTGCTCATGAAAGTGAGAGCTTTGAAAATTACTATGGTTCTTCTCGTAAAATATTAATACGATTAGAATATATTCAAGATATGTAAAATGCTTTTTATAAAAGTGTGGATCTTTTGAAAATATATATACATTAACAAATGTGTTGGTCACTATGTGACCACGTGATTTGGAGAGTTCAGTGAGTCTGTTATTCAAACATGTGAAGGCATGTCTAACTCATATTCAGTCTACGTTGGATAGATATTTTCTTCTTAAAGGTTGGTATGAAAAGTATTGAATTACGTGCAAATCAGCTCGAACAAGTTCCCGAAATAAATTAGTTTTTATTTCTGTGCAATACAATTATTTTGTTTCCCACCTGAGGTAATGCCGACTCGAATAACGGCAGGCTGACGCAGAATGAAGCCGGTTGCCGTACTTGATGGTTATACCTGTCAGTCCAAGTCAGTAGTAGGAAATAGTATATTCTGCACCAGATACTGGGAGCTGCGGTGCTGCAGTGCCACGGCGGCTATCTTGGAATCACCTTTTCTACTATCCCCCCTCAAAATAGCTGCCTTTCCCTCAAAATCAACTAAAATGTTGCTTTTTTGCCCTCAAAATTTGCCGAATTTTCCTCAAAACCAGCAAAACTTCCAGCAAAAAATGTGTCTTGCACAATGCGGCTGGCACTTGCGCAATCCAGCAGAATCTGGCCGAAATTGTATAAAACCACCTGTATTGTGCAATCATTTACAATAACTTAATGCTCTGTCAATTCATGCCAGCAACATCCATCTTGTCTGAAGAACGTTCGAATTCATTGGTGTGTCATGCAACTTCATGCTCAGCCTTGTTACAAGTATATATTCAATGACCTATGCCAAGTACGAGTATGGCAAGGAAACCAATTCCAATCACATATATATATACTTATTGTGCTTATACTAATCACACTTATGCTAATCGCATATACATCAATCACCCCCACCATATTGCCTTCGTCCCCCGTCATTTTAGATTACCACCATCAAACTACCATTTACGCCAGCTACAGCAGAGAACAAGGTAGTAGGGCTAGGGATGCCTTAAGCCCTCTTATAAGCATACTTGACGCAAATTTTCCGGTCTGTTTAATATATAACCACCAAATGCATAACATAGTCACAACCCCTGATAACCAATAGGGCGGTGAAGTTAATAATGCTCTAAGCACACTTATAAGCATAGTTAGCTACAATTTCGTAACTGTTTAAGATATAGTCACCAAATTCATATTTTAGACATCACCCCGACGACGAAAATGCCCACAGGAACAAGTATGCCCTAAGCCTACTTATAAGCATAGTTGGCTGTAATTTACAAATTGTTTAAAATACAGTAACAAAATTGATAACAAAGACATCACCCCCCGATGGCGAAAAGGACAGCTGGGGCAAGTATGTCCTAATCCTACATATAATCATAAATTCCTGTCATTTCCGAACTGTTTAAGATATTGCGACCAAATTATGATAACGATAGCTGAAAGGACAGTTACTCGCAATTGTGTTTAATTAGTATTTTGTAAGGCATCACTATTTTATTGTCTTTGTGATGCGGCGTTGTTTTGGCAATGCATCAGGTTCTGTTCTGAAATAAATTCTCTGCTTGTCGAGTTACATTTTTCGGTTTTACAGCGGGTCTTGTGTCACTTATGTTAATTTCTTACATTTTCAACAACGGGTGGTATTTGTTTCTTATTAAATTTCCAAATAACTCTGTTGAAATAATATTCACTTCCCTCTATGATACAAGTTTTGAGATAATCCTAGTTAATCGTAAGCATCACGAGAGAACAGCAATAAACCAATGACAGAGTCAATGGTCTGTAACGTGATTACGTTAGAGGGTATCACTACGAAAAAATGAAATATACTTACTAAATTTGCTTAAAATACTGTATACTTGGGCGGATACATAACAGGTAATCTTATATTTTCAGATTCTTTTAATGCGTATATTTTCTCTTTGGAGCGTGTTTCCTTAAATTAACTTCAATGTGGGGGCAACTGTCTTTTCACTTTCGTTTATAAAGGCATATTGATGGGCTGTCTTTACGTAAAGCGTCACGAAGCATTCGAAAGATCGCCATGGCGACATTTTGAGTTAAAGAATAACGTTTAGTCTCGTAAAGATTGAATGTGGTATTTATTAATATTTATTTATGGTTCACCTCTGCAACCACTGATATTTAACATTCATACTGGGGTACTGAGACCGTTATACACACACACACACACACATATATATATATGCCTATGGTTTCGTTGTAAATAGAGAGTTTAGAAATTCGTGCTACTGCTTGGAAATACGACTGACGCCAATCGGTATGAGAAATCGTAGTACATTTTCACTAGGGCCTAAATAGTCCGCAGCCATGCTTGAGTGGTGAATTTTTAAAATCAAGTTTTAATATATTACACCATTTTTGTCAAAGGCTCCCGATATTGAAGTAGAGAAAGTGATAGTACTGTGAGGTTGTGTAATGTCAAAAAACCAACATTAATTTTACAGGTCTATGATGGACGAAGAGAAAAGTTTCTAGTTATATTTGTAAATGTGACTCAAAATTAATACTTTTTGAGTGGACCATTGTTTTTAGAAAAAAAGACGTGACAGCAAGCAATGAACTCACAATGTCGGCCAGAGTATGCAAACATTAGTGAAGTGTAGCTTACAAA
The DNA here is from genome assembly GCA_002778355.1 of Clitarchus hookeri. Classification (NCBI taxonomy): domain Eukaryota; kingdom Metazoa; phylum Arthropoda; class Insecta; order Phasmatodea; family Phasmatidae; genus Clitarchus; species Clitarchus hookeri. The sequence goes on from NQII01002344.1 coordinate 32,624, forward strand.
TCAAGGAACTCGAGAATAAATGCATTCACTTGCGATACATTATACACAGGCATTGAATTACGAATTAATTTTAAATTTTCAGAGGTTTTTAGACATTTTTTCACTTTAGTTCCAAGTTTATTTTATTAGTGAGAAGAGTAGTGTAAAGAACTGAGGAGTGTCACAACTATTCAAAATTAGTTTCTTTCTGAAAAATCAAATTAAAAGCTGAAACAATGTTATGGATAAACGCCTTCGCGTAGAGTGGAGATGGCAAATAACTTGGTGAAAACCACTGAAAACGTAGACAGCAGGGATCAAACCTGCGACTCTTCGAATGGGAGTCAGGCGTGCCAACGTGCAGGAAGCATCGTAGACTCCGCTTCTCTGAAACAATGCGTGAACAAGGACGTGGTTGATTCGGCTTATCTGCTCTCGGTCCCAGAGCGACCCACGCCGTTGGAGGAAATCCCGTGNGTCATTGTTCCAGGCAGGAATGGATGTGCACGCTGCATATTGTGGAGCTCTTGTTCTACAACTGCTCCAACGACCCCCGTCGGCGATGTGGCAATGCGGCTGCGTGTTGCAGGGTGGAACGGGAGAGATTGTTACGAAAGGGGAAAGGGAGGCGGTAGACCGTTGTTTCCTGAACAAGATATTACACTCTGAGAACAATATTACAGCTTCTAGGAAAGTTCACACGCACACTCACTCATTGCGGAATACTTGCAGTTTTTGACGCGCCCTTGTGGAATCGCTCGCTGCGGTCTTTTTCCAGAGCGGCTGCAATTGTGTACGTACGAACTCTCCGGAACAGAACCTTTTTGAAAAGCAGACTATCTCAAACCTAGCTAGCTCGTAGAGAAACTTGGCTCATCACAGTCCGCGGGCTCTTTAGAGAGGGCTCTTTATCTTTGGTTCGAAACACCGAAATATTTTTGTGGAAAATAGAAAGTTCTAAATGTTTTCTAGGTATGAAAAAATGTTCGTAATTATTATATTTTTTTTCATTATTGTTTCCATGATAGTTAATAATCATATTTCTACGTGGAGGATTGCCCGCTGATAATAGTTTACATCCGTACTACGTACAGCTGCACCAAAAACTTGGGAATAACTTTCCTAAGCGCATTGGTTTCTGCAACTGGTACCTGAGCAAGTGCCATGATTTTCATCGTAGTATTTTGTGTACTGATAATGCCACATTCAAGATTAATGGTGACGTTAACATACATAAAGCCCATTATTGGTCTGCAGTAAACCTACATTGGCTCCGTCAAGTGGATAACGAGTATGTGTGGAGCCTTAATACTTGGTGTGGCCTTTTCGGTCATCGTGTCATACGACCATACTTTTTTGATGGACAATTGAATGGCTCAGCCTATGCAGACTTCGTAGAGAATATTTTGTATCAGCTGATTGAAGATGTCCTCTCGCTCTGAGATTAACACAGTTNGCCTATGCAGACTTCGTAGAGAATATTTTGTATCAGCTGATTGAAGATGTCCTCTCGCTCTGAGATTAACACAGTGGTATAAAAACAGGATGGCTGTCCTGCTTACTTTTCATACACAGCTCGGCTAGTTGCTGATATGTTATTCCCCAGACGGTGGATTGGACGAATGGGTCCTGTAGCTTGGCCACCATGTTCTCCAGACTTGTTTCCAAATTACTTCTTCTTGTGGGGGATATTAAAAGCATCGTCTACTGCGTGCGTACTTCAACGAGGGAAGACATGAANCCAAATTACTTCTTCTTGTGGGGGATATTAAAAGCATCGTCTACTGCGTGCGTACTTCAACGAGGGAAGACATGAAATACATCATCAGAGCAGCATGTAGATCTCTCAGCTGTGTTGAGGTCCGCCGAACAACCGCGAACGTAAGAAGGAGAGCAGAGTCGTGTCTGATACAGGGTGGTATACATTTTGAACACTTATGAAAAATTATGTGTGCAAATGAGTGTTCTCAGTTCCATTTGACAGTAGTTCTGTCACACCATACCGGGCATTTACAGTACATCCGACGTCCTTTCGATTGTACGTGCACTAGGTATGCACGCCATAAAAATAAAATTTTTCGTTGATTTCCTTTCGATTGTAGTAAGAAAACATAATTTGCGATCCCTTTTCATTGTGTGTAAACTACGCACGTCACGAACCATATGATTATATAATTTACTTAATTGTGCGTAAACTGTGCACGTCATAACAAAAATGTCTTTGTAAATGTTGTTCCCTTTCAGAAAATCAATGCAAAGATTTTTTATATGATCGAAATTCCCACTTGAAATTTCAAAGCTGATCTCCCCCCCCCCCCGTACCAATACCTTCGGTATGTTCGGGTGAATAGAACTACTACCAATCGATGATTCATATAGGGTATTGTTATCACCATTTTTTCGCGAACCGACGGTGTCGTGTCATTGCCGAGAACAAGGGGTGATACGGATGCTGCGAATCGTCCTGTATAACAAGAATAAACAATACAAAGTGTTCATTTATAATGTAATTCTCAGTCAGTGTGTATTGAAATATACGGTCAAGGAAATTTATATCTTTTTCACTATTGTACATAAATGTTTACTTTGCATTTGCTATTCAAGCCTACAGATATAATTAAAATAACAGATATTTGAATGGGATTAAAGAGGAATGTATATTAAATGCATTAGAAATAAGCTTCTGTTTCAAGCAATGACATTTAATGCTGGAAATTAAAAATATGCGAAAATCCAATGCTAATGTAACATTTTCGTGTTTCCGTGACTCTAAAAAATTAACAGTATTTTTATGGGGTTTTACCCGAATAACACTTGAAAAAAAATTCCTTTTTTTTTTTTTTAACTAAGATATTTTTCTGGGAATCGAGGTTTTCTCATCATAAGAGAAGAAGAATCGCAGGTGAAAAAACATTGGACCGTAATAAATGTCACTTCTGTATGTGCAAATTCGAATTTTTTATGTCATGAGCGGTTTGTGTTGGAAGCTCTGTACCGTAACGACAAGGTACTTAAGGATTCAGTCACACCAATACAATACAATATTTTATTAGCGTGTAGACATTTGCGACAAGCTAAGCAAAAGTAATCGGACAATAAGAATTAAATATTAAAATATTAGAGTATGTGTAAAGGCAAAAACTTTTTTTATTTCACGTACCTGACAATTATGGTTTTCTCACCAAAGAAACTACTAAACGTATATTTGAAGAAACTGCAAATTTTTTTTTAAAAAATGTGACTACTATTCGGTTTGATATTCTAAAAAAAAAAAAAGATTTTTCGATTTTACAAAGTGAAATCCGGCGCAGGTTTGACTGTGCCACGTGCTCGTTTCTTGGCAACTGCACGCTGTCCAAATGGCCTTCCTTTTCATCTCACCGCTGTGTTCGCATCGCCCTGCCCTGAGTGCAGCTTGGTGTGCTCTCGAACGGGGGCTCCGCTATTTCCGCCACACCCACTCCCCCCAGCAGTGTCTTATTTCTCTCACAAACTCTTCTCGTGACCTCCGGAAGGGAAGTGCTTCTGTATAGCGCGGCAGATGGGCCGAGTATCGTTTGCGCAGCAGGGTGCTGCCTTCCGTCATATCGCGGTCAGCAGTGCCAAAGGAGCGCTGTACGAAGGGAATTTTCTTGGTAACATGTGCGCATATACGGATACTCCAGGGCCGCACGGCCGGAGACTTGAAAATAAATATTTCCATTTCTACGTAGCAAGATGATTGCACCATAACATACCGAAAAATGTATNTTTTTTTTTTTTTTTTAACTAAGATATTTTTCTGGGAATTGAGGTTTTCTCATCATAAGAGAAGAAGAATCGCAGGTAGAAAAAACATTGGACCGTAATAAATGTCACTTCTGTATGTGCAAATTCGAATTTTTTATGTCATGAGCGGTTTGTGTTGGAAGCTCTGTACCGTAACGACAAGGTACTTAAGGATTCAGTCACACCAATACAATAAAATATTTTATTAGCGTGCAGACATTTGTGACAAGCTAAGCAAAATTAATCGGACAATAAGAATTAAATATTAAAATATTAGAGTATGTGTAAACGCAAAAACTGTTTTTATTTCACGTACCTGACAATTATGGTTTTCTCACCAAAGAAACTACTAAACGTATATTTGAAGAAACTGCAAAATTTTTTTTAAAAAATGTGACTACTATTCGGTTTGATATTCTAAAAAAAAAAAAAAGATTTTTCGTTTTTACAAAGTGAAATCCGGCGCAGGTTTGACCGTGCCACGTGCTCGTTTCTTGGCAACTGCACGCTGTCCAAATGGCCTTCCTTTTCATCTCACCGCTGTGTTCGCATCGCCCTGCCCTGAGTGCAGCTTGGTGTGCTCTCGAACGGGGGCTCCGCTATTTCCGCCACACCCAATCCCCCCAGCAGTGTCTTATTTCTCTCACAAACTCTTCTCGTGACCTCCGGAAGGGAAGTGCTTTCAGCTGTATAGCGCGGCAGATGGGCCGAGTATCGTTTGCGCAGCAGGGTGCTGCCTTCCGTCATATCGCGGTCAGCAGTGCCAAAGGAGCGCTGTACGAAGGGAATTTTCTTGGTAACATGTGCGCATATACGGATACTCCAGGGCCGCAGGGCCGGAGACTTGAAAATAAATATTTCCATTTCTACGTAGCAAGATGATTGCACCATAACATACCGAAAAATGTATNGGCCGGAGACTTGAAAATAAATATTTCCATTTCTACGTAGCAAGATGATTGCACCATAACATACCGAAAAATGTATTTATTCATCCTACGTCCATATTTTTTATAATGTATGCCAAAAAATGGGGCAGGAGTACTGCAAACTAATGTAACCAAAAACGGCGTACACACTGAATTACGTGTTACTACGTCATCTAACACAGAGTTGCTTTATAGTTTTCAGACCATTGGTTTCCCGTTGAAAATGATTATAATTCGGAATAATTTTATATCCAAATGATACGACCATTAAAGTGTATGTCTCAGGGCCCAGAAAGTTTGCAGGGACGTCAGAAGTTCAGTTCCGGGTACATTTATAGGACGATTGCAGGAACTTTAGATGTTAATTCACACTGTCGTAATGTTTATTTCAGAATACGTGTTTCGTCAAATCATCTCCAAAGAGACAATGCAAGTATAACAATCATTTAACATATTGACCTATTGTATGAACGTTTTTGCCTAGTAGTAATTATAACCACCATCCAGAAACAAGCGCAGTTTATAAGGACAAAAGAGTGCAAAGTTTATTTTATAGGCAACTTAACAGATACATTTCAAAATTAGAAATCATATAGTTGAAGCAATTACTAGTACTTATCCCTTTAATTATTGTGAGCAAATAAATTCCAAACTTTCAAATTTGAAGTGGACAATTTTTTCGATATATACTGCAGAAAAATTGAAAAATAATAAATTTCAGAATTTATAAAAATACCTATTACGGAACTTGAAATGTATCGGTATACGTAATGTGTAACATTAAATTAGTTTTGAGCGTGAAAATAAAGCATGTACCAATAGCATTAGGTAAAAATAAATCAAATGGCGCGGTGGTTCCGTTGGTGTGAGCAAACACACTCACTAATAAACCCTGTGTTTGATTGACTGCAATGTGCTGCGAAAGATTTTCTATTGGCTGGGTTGCTAACTGGCAAGTAAAGCTTGTATGCCACGATGGAATATTCCTTCTTCTGTTCCGCGAAAGCCTGCATGGCCGCTTGTGTGCGTCGGTGTATGGCAGATTTGGTTATCTGCTGGCCGTTTTCACTGACGTTTTCGTAATTGACCGTGCGCAATATTTTCGATGGAAGTTTTCCTACAAGTCTGAAACTTTAGCCAATCAGAAAGAGGGTGGTAAAGTCATTTTGTTTATTTTGCTTTGATAAGAATCGTAAGATTATTAAACACGAATAAATAGTAAATAAAAAACACGAAAATGTTTACTGATTTTAAAACAGCATTGTGTGAAAACCATGGTTAAAATTTGTGTTACCTTAAAACTAAATTTCCATTTAAAACAACAAAACTGTTAAACGCACAATGTAGAAGTCGTGAAGTGAAGATTGTTTTTGAATCACAGCCGCAGAAGTAAATTAAAAAAAATAATGCATTTGTCTTTACTTGTGCAGGAAAAAGTATCGTTGGATAGGTTATTCCAAAGAATCCTCCATAACTCTTTGCATGCTGGCTGAGTAGCAGGTCTCGTAGAAGCTTCCGCCCGAGATTGTACGTAAAATGTTATCATGACGTATAGGCTTAAGTTACCAGGTGCAGACCGGCGACCAGCGTTTCGACGTGATGCTGGCCTGTGACGCCATTAGCGCAAGGAACTTAAGTCTGCTGAATAACAGGCTTTCCACTTCTTTGGTAAGCTGTATTTTGTGACAGAACTTGGTAACTCGTCCAAGGAAGTGCCTTGAAGAAAATTNCTTTCCACTTCTTTGGTAAGCTGTATTTTGTGACAGAACTTGGTAACTCGTCCAAGGAAGTGCCTTGAAGAAAATGTAATACTTTGTTTTGTTGGGAAAGGGGTGAGGTGTGTGTTCACTATTAAGTAATTTTTTTGAGAAATTTTAATTATTTTGTACCCAACTTCATTACATAGTTGCTATCGGATAGTCATATTAAATTACTCTGGTTCGACTGTGGAGTAAAGCATGAATGTGCACGCCCATTTTAGATGAAATATTGTTGTTTTAACTTGCCATCCTTCCAAATTAAAACTATACTTTTATTTTATTTTATTTTAAGATTTAAATGTTATTACTTTATAATAAATTTAATTGAAATAAATTGATTTATTATTCCAAATAATATTAAATAGCCGTGACGAAATTAAGAATATTAATCTCAGTTATTCTGGGATGAAACTCCACGGTTCCAGTATATTACAATTATCCATAACTTTTATGTCGACGTAAACGTTTTTCCATTACGGCTGAGCTAGAAAGTGTTATTAAAACGATAATAATACTTACTTGTTTAATTTCCAATTAATCACCATATTGCCTTAAATAAATTACATCGAACTAATACAAATTTGCTATCTTCTTATCCCGGATATTTACAGCCACTTATTTTAACAAGCGAAGTACTACCACCCCTCCCAAAAGGCCAACATTTTGTTGATAAAACCTGTGTAGAAATAGTTCTTATAGAACAGGCTACATCCCAAGAGGGAAACCTAGGCTTGGTCAGCTTACAAATTGGCTCACTATAGCCGATAAAACAATAACCTGAACGTTTAAAAATGAGTTTAACTGTCTCTTAACGATATTAAAAATAACTTCAACATGGGAGGAGGTAGAAACGCTTGTTACATCACACTGGCATGAAGTAGGGGTGATACTACATGAAAAACAAATAGTTTAATTTGTTTGTTGCTAATTATAATATGTACACTTGTATTATCACTAGCAACAATTTTGTAAAAATACAAAAAAAAAAAAATCGGTTTAATAAACGAAATGTTTGTCGTGGTATATAAAAAAATTAATGGTAACAAATTTTTATGGTGTATTTCCCGTAATTTATAGAGCTTTCGCTTGTCTCATTTACAACTAAAAGGGTTATAAAACGAAGAAAAATTACCGAGTTTACAGGCCTACGGAAACCTACAGGCAGGGGATGTGCTTCGCTCTTAGGTACCAAGAAGCAGAGCTACCTATTTTACCGTGCTCCGTCCATCTCACTTTACTCATAGCTTGTTTCTTTTATTTCTTTTAAAGCAGCCTGCGGAACTGGCGGAAGAAGTTCATCGTTGCATAAAACCTCGCCAACGAAACACAAGAAAATTTTTTATTATTCTGGAGTTTGATATAAAGTCTACAATCGAACTGCCTGAGTTTATCAACAAAATTAACTGCGAGACATTATTTTGTATACAAAGATAGCTATTAAACAATTTTTAAATGTTTTTTTGGTAAGTAAAAAAAAACTTGATAAATTAACAATTAGTCAAATACGAAACTTTTAAAACACGGTCACATTGACGTTATTAATAGTCTTTCTTTATTTTGAGATAATTATTTTCAGTGAAAATAATAAATGTGACATCTATACATACAAACTAAACAGTTTTTATATCAACTGCCAATGTTTTAGTCTTACCCTAATTATTTGTTCGCCGTTTTAATGTTATACTGTATGTATATTGAATTATATATGATAATTTTATTAACTACTTCCTTTTCATTTTTTGGGTATTAGTGTTCTTTCAATTACAATTCAGCTACGACCTCATAGATGCGTTATAACAAGTGATACAACATGAATAATTTAAACATAGCCTCGTAGCAGATGTTCTAGCACAGGAATCATAAAAAAAGTATTTTCCTTAATTTACGAATGGGCTTGTAAAGGACGCGCCCATCTCCATATGCTACGATGGAGCAATATCTTGCGAATGTTATGCAACACTTTGAAACTCTAAATGACTTTAAACACAATATATAGAGAAATCCCTAGACGCGGGGAAAAAATAACACTTTATTTACGTGTAGTATGAACTGCAGCGAGTGCGTGTATAATTATGCTATGCGGATATGATGGAGAGAAGAGGGAGGTTGACGTGACGATAAAGTCAGATTGCCAAACTTTTACCGCAACAGTTTGCAGATCACCGTAAGTTCTTTTGATTTCTGACTCAGATTGTCTGTATGTGAGTTAGAGAGTTCGGTATTGTGCTCCAAAACTGAATTTGTTAAAATTCAACAAAATCACTGAGGCTGGTCGGGAAGAGACTGAAAATTGTTTCGTTAGAGTCCCTTAAGTCGCTGATAAACGCAGAAATAAAACTTTTCTACTTTTATAATGGGATTTATGCTAATTTATAGTGAATGTTGTTGTTAACAGGCACTCGTTTACTATTCAACCAATTTGATTTTCCGTAGCTCATCTCATTAACTGTGTTTCAAGTGATTAGACTTCCGCTCATTGAAATCGCCTTTTTAGTTTCAGACTAAAGATAAGCAGAAATCGTATTTTGCACTGTCAAATGTAGTGATGTTACGATTACAACACAAGAAAAGAGGCCGGGTAGGGCAGGAATGCCGCCAACGACTGTTAAAGCAATGTTTACAAACAACGGGGACTGTAACACAACGACTGAAAATGCAGGAATCTGCATAAGTACGTAGAATATCTGGGTCTGGCTGTTAGAGTAGGGTTGCGGCAATTTAATCAACATCTAATATCAGCAACCCCCTCCCAGGCTACATGGGAGAGCCAATGGGAATCAAGGATATCGGAGAAGGCACGACGTTATGGGATAACTGTAAATGGCGAGGTATATTATAATATACACACACCTGCAGGCAAAAAAACACCTTACGTTCGAATCCAAATACTATGTATACGATATATTGACAGCACACCATGACGCATTATTAGGTGGAAGATATTTCGGAAAACTTAAAACACTACAAAAATTAAGGAAGCCTATTTTGGGAACTAATGGACAAGGATGTTGAAAATTACGTCAAAACGTGTGAAATTTGCCAGACTACAAAACCAGCGAATGCCAAACAATAATACCAATTACAACCAATTGATCTACCGGCATTATTCACAATGTGGTCACTCGACGCCAAGGGACCACTACCAGAAACAGAACAGGGAATTGTCCTTGTAATGACGGAATTTTTATCCATGTACGTAGTCGCTAAAGCAGTCCCAAATATAGACCTACCAACTTGTGCAGAATTTATAAAAAATTTATACTTATATTCGGTTGTCGCAAATACACGCTTACCGACAGGGGAACTTCTTTCAATAAAAAATGATCAATAAACTGCTTTCAGATATATAAATCAAAAGACTAAGAGCCACATTATATAGCCCACAGACCAATGGATTAACCGAAGCAATGAATAAAATAATTGGTCAGCATTTAACCACGTATGCTCATGAATCGCCACGGCAGTGGGATATATATATATATATTTCATTATATTCAACTATAATAAAACTGTTAACACGTCATCAAAATTCTCCCCATTGTATCTAATACACAGAGTAAATGCCACACAGCCTACTCAAGTAGTATTAAACAAACCGTATATCCGCAAACCCGACTGGTTACAAACACAAAGACAATCCTATCAATAATCTAGAGAAAATATTATAAATAGTCAAATAAGACAAATTATACTTCTTTGGCGTGACTAAAATAAAATTTTATTAAGTGTGAAAATAATTTATGTAAGTAGGAAAAACGATAAAATGACCGAAGGAAGACATTAAATACAATTAATAAAGGTTTGATTGAAGAACATAATTAAATTACCCCTTAACTCGCCAAAATAAGTATTACTTAGTAAAATAATACTTACAAAAAAATAACCTCAAAAACTGGAAAACAATTTCAAAATTTTACTATGCAATTTTTGTCACTAACAAATTTTTGATGCCACAATGTAAGTAAAATTAATTAATATGATATATATATTCACAATGAATTACTAATATAAATGAAATGTTTTTCAATGTGCTTATTAGATGAACTGATTTTCTGTCCCTTTTAAATATAACCACGTGCTATGTTGTGTACCTTGCGTTTGTATATAGCTACACGATACGCCCATGCGCGTTGGGTCATACCTCTACCACGTTCACTGTCGAATTTCGTTACACTGTGCGCGCGCAACTTCCGTTGCACACTAAACTTTTACCCTCAACTTAAAAAAAGTTTTGATAGGAAATATATACAAATGTCTTACAAACCAAATCAACTAGTCTGGCTTCGTAGAACAACTGGAATAAAGCGATATAAATAGATCGGACCATTAAAAATAATTATAACCTTAGGCCTCAACACAGTACTTATATCAAAACTACACAGAGGTAAACGTATTGAAGACATAGTAAATACCAGTAAGTTGAAACCAGCGTACCTAAGTCAACACACAGTTACTCTCTCCATTGTAACTGGAAAGCACAGATAAAAAAAAAACCCCGATCGTTGACGGATCATTTCACTATCCCCTTTCCCCTCTTCTTAACACAGAAGCACCTTAACTTACATACTCACATATTCACAACAACTGTGCACATTCATATAGGAATCAACATTAAAGTATAAGTGAACAGGAACTCACTAACATTTTTTTACAGGTAAATTTTCCAACATAACATAATACTGAAGGGCGTAATACTTCTCCTACATACTATTGCCATCACTACCCAACACCCCGTACCGAATACACATGGCATGTACTGGAAGCCCATTAAGGCGAAAGTCATATATAAAGAATCTACACCCTTGGTTTACCAAATACCCCTCCAACCTCTCCAACGATCGCCACCCGGAAATATGGACCCAGAAAATTTATGCACTTAACTTACCACACTTATGTAAAAACGCACAGTTGATTTTAAACACTATTATGGAGTTACGGACACACCTGCTTGCGGAATTCAACAAGGATATTAATATACCAAGCCATAGTAGACGAGGCTTACAATTGATCGGCGATGCACTAGAATGGTGTTTCAATACTAGTTCTCATAAGCACTTCGATCAACTACTGTAAAATGAAAAAAAGTCTTACTGTCATCGATCAACACACTTAAGATGTCAACACTTCATAATACCGAGGACATCCTTTACATAATAGGATCTACGAATAACGCCACTCTCCAAATTGGCATGGAATTATACGTTCTTAATGAAACCATTAATAATATTACCATCTCGCAAAACTCCCAGCTTAACTCACGGCAGGCTACCGAGTTACTCACCTCGACGCAACACATTGCCTTCACTTATAGATTAGAATTATTAATCTCCATGTGGAGAAATCAAGAACTAACTACACACATTGCATACTGTAAAAACAACTATCTACCACTAAATATTATACCATCAGAAACCATTCAGAAATACCTAAGTAAAATCCAAACTACCGTATCAATTAGTAAAATGATACAATCACTCCCACGAGCTAATAATAATAATATGTATTTTAATTTACCTATTGCAGAATGTTTCCTCACAGAAACGCAACTGGTTCTAAAGATACAGGCACCCTTAATCCGAAAAAATGCCAATTGGAAAATATACAAAAATTTTCCTAATGATTTTCTTTTAAAAATCTCTCATTTTATATAATACAAAAGGAAATGACTAAACTAGCGGAAATGAACACGCACAAAATATACGACATTCCAATGCCCTCGGAAAATGAATTGGAAATATACCGAATACCGGATATACTTATTTCCGCCGAAAAAGCAATCTGCACCTAGGCAGCCATTGAAATAGGCACTGAAGCACTTACTACAGACAATTCCTCATTCCATTGCATAAATAACAACAAAATTACTATTATACAAATGCAGCCACACATATACTTATTTGCCAATGCACCCACGGATTTGTGTATTAGTTGTACCAACAACAATAACTCATGTACCGTGCGACATGACTACACTGGAACATTGGAAATATTACTTCAATGCGGATGCAAACTACACCATGGATGCAATTCTTTAATACGCGGGATTAATATTTGTGACACGCGCGCACCTCACAATATAACAGCGCATAAGGATATTTCAATTCATTGGTTGAAGGCGTGATCCCTCTCCCCCGCCGATTGGGCGGCCAGGGCGCGGAATTGCCGTTAATGACTAAGAGCTCCACGTTAAAATATCAAAAGTATGGCTGTTGTGGCTCTATTACATACTTATGTCCTATTAGGGTATTGGATAATGAATGAAACACATAGTTCGACATATCCTTGTGCCAGAGGCGATCGCACACAACGCGCAAATACCCGAAGGAATTGTTTAGAAATAGCTTGGCGAACTGTATGTCTGCGCCAGAGTAGTGCGACGATGCTGCTGGTTGCGTTAGTAATAGCATTGAAGGGCCTGTGTTGGAGTCCATTGGGACCAAGGGGTGGTTATGAGTGGTCTCGTCAGCTTTGTCGCCATTTCACAAATACATATCTGATATCCTCGGTCGTTTTGGTGGCACACCCGAGTGACCCGGCTGTGGAGAAGCGGCGCGCGCGCCGTTTTCGTTCTGCACGCTAGTATTTGGATTCCCATAACTTCTTTCCTGGTGATCCGATTCTCTTATCTTTTTCATCTCTCTATACCTGTGGATTCGTTCTGCCGAAGTTAATGACGGTTGTCGGTTTTGTGGTGGATATCGACTCGGATCATTGCCTTTCTTTCGCGGCATGACGCTCACAAGTTCAAAGCTCAGCTGCTTCGAAAATTTTCATAGTTTATCAGTGGTTAATTGATTAAAAGGAGGGCCCTTTCAAGCCCTTTCGAATGAGCAATGACTCGCGTCCGTGGCACTTGTAGTTTCGGAGCAATGGCAAGCGAAATAATAAAAGTTCTTCAAATTGCGCCGAAATTTGTCTCAAACTCGATGACGCACCACCGGAAGCGATAAGGCGAACGTTATAAAACCATGTATTTATAATGTGCGGGCAACCTTGCTCCGTCGATCGATACATGTGCACGGTACGCCGTGCGTACAGGGACTGAGTGGCGGGGCGAGGCGCGGTACATGTTGTCGTGACGGCGAGTGCAGCGCGCATTACTCCCCGAGCGTGCGAGAAAGACATCTAATTCATGTCTAACAGGAGCACGATGATGACCCGTCGCGAAAACAACGGCGACCACTGGGTTGACCGGCCCACGTTGCGTCTTGACTTAAACTAACGACCATAGCGCACCGGGAGTGTGTGCACCAGAAGATCCTGCATATCTGAGTGTTACAGAAGCGGCGAGCACAGTCAGCATTGCGCATCACCTCGCCCACGGGTAACTGACCGCGCTCATGCAGGATGTAAAATGATGGTATCATTCACCTTTCCCGTCGTTATTGATTTAAATAATTCCCCTCCCGAAAGTTCTCACAAAATCTCCTTTTTAGTCTCTTAACGCCCTTTTTATACACATACCACGGTACCTCTCCCACCCATCCCACACGTTCAGCTTATATCACCCTGATCGGACACTGGACATAGTCACCAGCAACGATAAAATATGAGGCCAGGCAAATACCATTAATATCATTTATACCGTATTTCCTCATTATGCCTATTGCCTGATATATATGCCTACCAAAGGATGCATCCAAACATAGTACGTAAACGATTATAGGCAACACTATTAGCCTATAATGGATTTAGAATTAGTAAGACTAACGGCTTCCCCCATTATAATGATTGATTTGTTTTGTTGTACATTCAAATACAAATCCTGGACAATTAAATGTTAGAACAACGCCAAAGTACGTAAGTGATGTGATCATATTATATATAAAAGTGGTACGTGACGTCACTGTGATATTATGGTATCTAATCAGTGAGTGTTGTTGAAATGAAAATTGAATCCCCTCAGTAAGTGTAAACGAGAAAAAAAAANATTATGGTATCTAATCAGTGAGTGTTGTTGAAATGAAAATTGAATCCCCTCAGTAAGTGTAAACGAGAAAAAAAAAGGGGAGGGGAAATATGATTTTCTACTTCGTTGCAATACGTAGGAAGACGGTCAAGGCGGAGATGTCTAACATAACGTAAAGTTAGTCAATGTATTCTAAAATACACCAACATCTAAAGACAGNACGGTCAAGGCGGAGATGTCTAACATAACGTAAAGTTAGTCAATGTATTCTAAAATACACCAACATCTAAAGACAGCAATAACAAGTGGAATGTTATATAAGCTTCATATTTTACAAATAAAATGTGTCATTGATAATAATAAGCATTTATATATTAATAGTTGTATTTGTGCATAATATATATGGTTGTTTATAATGAGATGTAAAATTATTGTAAAGCTGAATATTTGGTTGCTTATTTTTTAATTGTACATTATACTGTACATGTATTCATGATAGAGGCCTCCTGTTGTGTAATGTATTCTTTTATTTAATTGCACATTTAGCATGTTTTAAGGAAATTTTCCATGTTTAAAAAGAATTTTATGTACGTGTGTTTTGTGACATGCAGATTACAGGCAGAGTCAGTCCTAGTGGTGAATTTTAAGAATGAAAACTACTGTATAATTGTACAAAATCAGGTTTTTGTAGCAATGTATACCACATTTCTATGTTATCCATGTACTCCCCACTTCTAGCCCCTTCCTCCATTACCACAGTTAACTATCCCTTTCCACCGGGTTAGCTCCCACACCATTACTTACCCCCACCAGCACACTTACTTCAGACTACGTATAGACACTGAAGTTCCAAAAAAACTGGTATATCTGCCTAATATAGTGTAGGGCCCCCAAAAGCACGCAGAAGTGCCGCAAGACGACGTGGCATGGACTCGACTAATGTCTGGAGGTATGCAGGAGGCAATTCACACCATGAATCCTGTAGGGCCTTCCACAAATCCATAGGAGTGCGAGGCGGTGGAGATCTCTTCTGAACAGCACGTTGCAAGGCATCCCAGATATGCTCAATAATGTTCATGTCTGGTGATTTAGGTGGCCAATGGAAGTGTCTAAAGTCAGAAGAGTGTTCCTGGAGCCACTCGGTAGCAACTCTCGACGTGTGGGGTGTCGCATTGTCCTGCTGGAATTGTCCACGTCCGTCGGAATGCACAATGGACATGAATGGGTGCAGGTGATCGGACAGGATGCTTACGTATCTGTCACCTGTCAGAGTCGTATCTAGACGTATCAGGGGTCCCATTTCACGCCAACTGCACACGCCCCATACCATGACAGAGCCTCCACCAGCTTGAACAGTCCCCTGTTGACATGTAGGGTCCATGGATTCATGAGGATGTCTCCATACCCATACACGTCCATCCGCCCGATACAATTGGAAACGAGACTCGTCAGACCATGCAACGTGTTTTTAGTCATCAACAGTCCAATGGCGGTGTTGTCGGGCCCAGGTGAGGCATAAATCTTTCTGTTGTGTAGTCAACAACGGTACACGAGTGGGTCTTCGGTTCCGAAAGCCCACATCAATGATGGTCCGTTTAATAGTTCGCATGCTGGTACGTGTTGATGCCCCAGCATTGAAATCTGCGCCAATTTGAGAAAGGGTTGCAAGTCTGTGACGTTTAATGATTCTCGTCATTCGTCGTTTGTCCCGTTCGTTCGCGATCTCTTTCTGGCCGCAGCTATGTCGAAGATTTGATGTTTTACCGGATTCCCGGTAATCACGGTACACTCATGAAATGGTCGTACGCGAGAATCCAAATTTTATCGCTATCTTGGAGATGCTATACCCCATCTCTCGTGCGCCAGCTATAACAACACTTTTAAATTCACTTAATTCTTGATAACTTGCCATTGTAACAGCAGTAACCGATCTAGCAACTTTGCCAGACGCTTGTTGTCTGATACAGGCGCTGCCGACCGCATCGCGTTACTCTGATTGTTTCCATACCTCTGTTATTTGCATACGCACGCCTGTACCAGTTTTTTTGGCTCTTCAGTGTACATCGCTTCGACCACATCCGTTTCACGCCTGTCAGGCCACAACCCATACGTCACCGATCCAGTGTCTCATTCACTCGTCAGTACACGACGAACTACGCCCCGCCATCACTTATCGCCCACTTTTACAACCCTACAACATACACAAGAGAGACAATACGATAATTCACACTTTCAGCGCCTAGCCCGCGTTTCTTTGTCTGTACAGAGCGTTTCTTACTCAATGTCTGCTTCAGTTTCAGAAAATCTTACCCCTTCTCACTACGACTCTTCTCTACCAGAACCTAGGGCGAGATGAGGACATCTGGTCTTCATAACGTTGGGGGTGATGTTATGATTACAACACAACAAGCGACACCGGGTAAGGCAGGTATGCGGCCATTGACCGTTATTAAAAAAACTTTTGCAAATAACGGGGACTGTAACGCAACGACTGAAAATGCACGAATCTGCAGAAGTACGTAGAATATCTGAGTCTGACTGACACATAGGGGTTGCGGCAATTTCATCAACATCTTACACCAATAACCGCGCCCAGGCTACAAGCGAGAGCCAATCGGAATCAAGGATATCGAAGAAGATAGGCGTGAACGAGAAGTGTAGTGGACACGGCGGCTAATGGCCGGTGTGTTAGTCGGCGTCAGTCCTCCATGAACGGCGATCTACGAGCGGCGATTGGGCGTAAGTGTCTTACGCTAGGGTGAGAGAGCTAGCCCAGAGCCTCTCATAATCTTTTCCACACATAACAGAACGTTCTTCACACCTACCTCGATTCCTAACCCCACTAACCACATCACGCTGTAATTATTGTAAGTAGAATCAGTAAAGATCCTCCTGAATTCATTAGTTTTGGCTTAATTAACTGTCCGCCGACTCACATTCGAGAACTGCATGCACTTCGTTCCCACTAAGGAAGTATAACAGTAAGTTTTTCACACAGTCGAAAGACAAAAACCTCATGAGTGTTGGTTGGAAGGAGAAACAAATATGATTAAAGTCTTTTAAAACGTTAAAAAAAATTGACTTTAAATTTTGGTGCTAAGTTATTATTCATAGCTAGTCGTAAGGTTAAAATTAATTGTGTCTGTAATTTGCTTTCCCTGTAAAGACTGGCTAGCTTGAAGAATTTTTTTTGCAGGATTTCTAGTAGCAACCTTTAAAATTATGATGATTTTAATGTATTTTATGATTTTACACTTGTGAATATATATTTAATATGTAAAACTCAGCTTAAAACCAATTTTAGATTAGTTATTTGAGCTAAAAGAATCCTTACGAACAAAACCAATTTACTGCACAATAAAACTACATAAAAATAATGCAATTTTTTTCCACGCTTGCCAGAAACTGTGTATTGCATCGGACAGTTACAGAGAAATAATATTTTTAACCCAAACAAACAGCTTATTAAAGTTTTGAACCACGTAATTACATCGTGTAAAGTGTTGCAAATAAAGACATTTCTCAATGTAGGTTTGTAACTGTGAAGCTCTCCTACACATTAGCGTTATTAAATGACGTGTTTTGGTATTTACGTTATTGGTACCAGCCGTTTATGAACCTAAGGCACAATATCAACAAGATTGACATCCGCTGCTGTATGGAACATCCTTCATTTGACTTTTTTTTCGGCGGTGTACTGTGTACATCATTGACCCATTTCCTGCACAACGTCTTCTATATTGGACACTATAACTTAAACGTCTGTACGTATTCATCGTCACTGAAGGTCTCGTTAGATGATAGTCGCCTAGGAACAGAAGTAATGGACAGTACGTCCAGTCGCTACGCTTCTGTTTGTCCAGAATGCTTAGAACACGCATCTTACTCTGTCGTAGATCATAAATTATTGTCTAGCAATCTGTAGAAGTGAATCGAATTTACAGTTTATTTTTAAATTGAAGTTACATTACTTACGTAAAATGACGTTAGAGATAAATTGTTCATTAAAACTATTTCCAACATAGATTTTAAAAATTAGCTATCGCCTTGTTAGGTCCTTAAAACACGTCCTACAATACTACTCAATATATGTTCGTGCGAAATATTTTTTCAAACCAAAATATTACAACATTTTAAAGTCTAAGCTACATTCGGCCTAGAACACAAGTCCGACCAACGTCCGCGCATAGAACGTATTTTCTCATTAAGCGTGAAACAACGAGTTAATCTCGTTGAGATGCCACGAGTGGGTTTGGGAGGGACAGGGGTCTCTCTTAGCGGTGATGTTGGAAGGAGCACTTTACAATCGTGTTTTAGCCGCTGTTGCGGAGGGCGTCCGAATTGATTATGCTGGCGCCAAAACGCGCCTCGTGATTGTCGGTGGCAGCAGCAGAACTAGCCCGCACACACACACACAGAGAGAGAAAGAGAGAGAGAGAGAGAGAGCGAGTGAAAGTGTGTTGGTGAGAGAGAGGAAGAGACAGTGTGAGAAAGCGCGAGAGTGTATGAGTGAGTGAGCGAGCAAGATACTGTAAGAAAGAGCGCGTGTGTGAGAGCGAGTGCGTGTGTGTGAGAGAGAGAGAGCGAGTGAGTGAGAAAAAGTATGTGAGAGAGAGATAGAAAGAGAGAGAGAGAGAGGAGTGAGTTAGGCAATGTGTGCCAGTAACGCGGGGTTAAGTAGGGTAGTTCGTCCCTTCTATTACGCGCCACGCCAGGACAACCCTGGCGTGTAATCGAAACACTGTGCGGATATGACGAGCAAACCGTGTCCATCCTCTGGGAATCAATCCCACAGCGATGATAAAGCGGGACACACAATCATCGCGCGACATCACCATGCGGTTTGTGTTCCGATTCGCTGGCAGGGTATCGATGCTAATTTCGCATGTTCGCAGGGGGTAACTATGAAATAGCATTTCTTCACACTTTGCATACAACCCCCGAGCGAAGACATAACACACGTGAACGTATTTTAATATTTTCAGTTGGGTATTTCACTAAAAATAATACATCTGAGTGCCAATAATACAGATAATTTATTTACTTATCAAGAATACGCTAAGAAATTACAACATTGATAACCACAAGCGGCTAAAAAACAAGTACAACGAAAAACATAATATTATGGAAAGTACTGCTAGTACACAGTCGACACAGATAAATAGTAACCTGACAGAACTTGTTAACTATGTTGTAAGGATACAAAAAAAATACCATTTATTTGTCTTTTATGATGACTATGGTAATGATTATGTTCATAATAAAGTAAATAAAGAGTTACAAATAAAAATTTATTTCAGTATAATCCATTTAACGTGATTGTTTTTAAATTCTAGCACGTGTACACAAGAAAAAATTCTGTAAACCAAACTGAAAATTTCTTGTAATAATACAAATGCTAGTACTTGAACAAATATTTCGTAAACCTGTTGCATTTAGAATTGTTCAAAAAAAGGTTAGAGTAAAATCAAATATTGGATTTCAGAGAAATTTATTTTATCTCTTCTATCGTAATTGCACTGAACAACAATAAGCATAAAAAATATTGGAACATATTGAAATAAAAAGTTGTGAGAATGAATTTATATATATATATATACATTTTTTTGACTACAGTTAAAATATGTTTGTTTAAAATAAAATTTTTGTACATTAAAAAACAATGTTATAAACCTGTTNTATATATATACTTTTTTTGACTACAGTTAAAATATGTTTGTTTAAAATAAAATTTTTGTACATTAAAAAACAATGTTATAAACCTGTTGTATTTGTACACTTAGAGGAGCAACAGCTGTACTGCTATATAACAATTCTGACAGAAACACTAGTATTCAGTAAACTGCTGATACCATCTCAGAAGTTCAAGTTAAGATGTGCGCTATGACCGATGAGTCATCACTTCCGAAAATACGCTTATTGTGAGGGCTGCTTTTTACCTTGAACGACAAGGCAAAGTCCATTTTGACTGTTTTGAAAAGAATGTGTTCCCCCAAGTCATGGGTTCACAACGTTAATTTTGTAACAGTAAAGGCCAGGTTNACCAAAATACGCTTATTGTGAGGGCTGCTTTTTACCTTGAACGACAAGGCAAAGTCCATGTTGACTGTTTTGAAAAGAATGTGTTCCCCCAAGTCATGGGTTCACAACGTTAATTTTGTAACAGTAAAGGCCAGGTTTTGTAAATTGTAGCTACGATAATACAAATATGTACTTTTCTCTTAAATATTTTAAGAAATGTTCAGAATTATTTCTTAATTCATATTTTGTCTTCAATAATGTTTGTCTAGACAGCCAAATGCAAAAATTGTTGTAATTATGATGGTAATAATAATTTAATCGGCACATTTGGTTATCAGTCATGCGTTTGATTTTTCTGAAGTAGCAGTTGAGGTTGCGTCAGCAATCGGAGAGATAATTGCTATTAACACTTTCGTAATCTGAGGAAACTTTATTCCATTTTTGACATTCACAATATAGCGGTAAAAACATGTAAATGCAAAGGCGTAACTTTCTCTTTGAACGAAACGGTAAGCCGTCTCCTTGATCATCGCGCGCAACGACAGTAAAATGGCGCCAGACTGAAGCTGTCTGTGCCGGCCGGACAACAGCAGTGACAGACGCGCATCGAAAATCGGAGTTCAGTTGAGAAGTGTCGTTCAGAGTGGCGATATATAACGCATGGTATGTCGTACTCTCGTCTACTGGGTTTTAAGGTCATATTTACACTTGTAACNTTGAGAAGTGTCGTTCAGAGTGGCGATATATAACGCATGGTATGTCGTACTCTCGTCTACTGGGTTTTAAGGTCATATTTACACTTGTAACTCGTTATTGCTCATCCAAATAGTTCGATACGCTTATTTACAAAGATCTAAGGTTAACGTAACTTATTCCGCTTTATTCCGCGTTGATCTTTGAACGATGTTACAGCTTAGCTTTTACACTACTNTAAGGTTAACGTAACTTATTCCGCTTTATTCCGCGTTGATCTTTGAACGATGTTACAGCTTAGCTTTTACACTACTAAACATAACAGGAATTTCTTGCGCAAATGTGCGAGTTAACACTAGAACGTTCTTTTCAGAGAATGGCTCCTGAAATTTCACATCTTGCTGTCTTTGACATCTGAGTGCAACAATCGTCAACAACAGGTTTTTATGCGATATTAGCGTATGTGATTTATGCATTGTCTTTTAGAGTTGCCTACACNAACAGGTTTTTATGCGATATTAGCGTATGTGATTTATGCATTGTCTTTTAGAGTTGCCTACACACCCATTAAACGTTTAAAGCGCACTGTAAGGATGTTTCTTAGCAAATTGAAGGATAAATGGAAGAAAACGCAAAAACATCGCAAACGTTTTTTAACGAACAATGCATCATGGCTTAGAAACACATTAACGTTTTCTGATATTGTGCTTCAATCTGTGCCTGGTCCTTCAAGTACTGCAGCAGGTCCAATCCGAGCTGGTAGGCCTCAGAAGGCTTTTCAAGATAGTACTTCAAAAGTTCAAAAACGAGAAATCAAATGTCTTGTGGAGTCAACCAGTCATGAGGAACTGGCATCGGCCACCGCAATCAAACTACGAAAGGCGGGAAAACGCGACTCTGCTGTGATCGTTCAAGAGCTTTCTAATGCTTCTCCCACAAGGGGTGCCGAGTTCAAGAAAGCCCGAAACGCATCCCTCGCAGGTCCGGCGAAGTTATCAACGGATCAAGCTTTAGCTCTGAGGGTTTATGCCAATATTTCAACAAATCAGTACAAGATTGTGCGTGATCAGGTGAAACAAACAAACTGTAATATTTATCCATCGTATAATAAGGGNCAACAAATCAGTACAAGATTGTGCGTGATCAGGTGAAACAAACAAACTGTAATATTTATCCATCGTATAATAAGGGCAAATACGAAAATTGACATTGTTATCCTGCCAATGTAAGTCACAGAAACATCGTCTGAAATACCAGTGCAGGCCCTTGTTGAACATACTATAACACAGCTTCGTAAAGCTTAAAAATATGTCCTATGAATCTTGCCCGATGATAATAACCTAAGTATTGTTTTTAAGTGGGGCGGTGACGGTGCAGAACACAGCAGATATCGATAGACATTTTCGGATGAGACGTCTACAGATAAAAGTTTGTTCAGTATTTCTTTAGTACCTATACAAATATATGATNCAACAAATCAGTACAAGATTGTGCGTGATCAGGTGAAACAAACAAACTGTAATATTTATCCATCGTATAATAAGGTCAAATACGAAAATTGACATTGTTATCCTGCCAATGTCAGAGTCACAGAAACATCGTCCGAAATACCAGTGCAGGCCCTTGTTGAACATACTATAACACAGCTTCGTAAAGCTTAAAAATATGTCCTATGAATCTTGCCCGATGATAATAACCTAAGTATTGTTTTTAAGTGGGGCGGTGACGGTGCAGAACACAGTAGATATCAATAGACATTTTCGGATGAGACGTCTACAGATAAAAGTTTGTTCAGTATTTCTTTAGTACCTATACAAATATATGATNATAGACATTTTCGGATGAGACGTCTACAGATAAAAGTTTGTTCAGTATTTCTTTAGTACCTATACAAATATATGATGTTACTAACGATCGCAAATCAGTTATCTAGCAAAAACCTGCACCTTCATCAACGAGGTATTGTCGCCTTATTAGGTTCGTGTTTTGCGAAGGAATCTGTCGATGTTATCAATAGTGTTGTAAACAGAGTTGAATAACAGAGCGCTTGTCTCACTCCTACCATAGATGACGTAGATTACCTGAACTTCTAGTTAGAACGCTAGCAAATTTTTTTATGATCGACGGTAAAGTCTGCAATTCNGATGACGTAGATTACCTGAACTTCTAGTTAGAACGCTAGCAAATTTTTTTATGATCGACGGTAAAGTCTGCAATTATGTATCGTCCTGTGCATCAACCCAAACTTGTTATTTGTGTGTTGCTAAACCTTGTGAAATGAATAGCCTAAGTATTCTGCCACAAAAGGAAATGATATAACCACACATCTTAACTTTTGGACTGTTACNTGTGAAATGAATAGCCTAAGTATTCTGCCACAAAAGGAAATGATATAACCACACATCTTAACTTTTGGACTGTTACCACCTTCATTCCTGGATACGTTTCAGTGAATGTACATCCTCTTTTCCATACATACTAGATATTGTCTCGTGACAAGTTTTAGCGCCGAAAATAAATCAAAGGTAGCAGAAAAGAAGAAACGTGTGCAGAAATGGTTCCACAGTACTCTTGGTTTGTTGGTAGATATGCCGAAACAAACGACTGGAAACATGAATAATGGCAATACCGCACGGAGGTATTTTAGGAATGCTGAAATATATGCCGAGATAACTGGAGTCAGTATTGAACTAAGAAAGAGATGTCGTGTAATATTAGAATACCAGAATAGTGGTTTCTCGGTAGATCTTGACAAATTCTCTGAATACACGCGGTGTACTTTAGAATTGCATGCGAGGGACAATTCTTGGTACACTATGCCCATAAGTGTTCATAAATTATTATTTCTTGGTAGAGTTATGAAAGCCGCTAGTATATTGCCGATAGGTCAGGTTTCATGAGATGCACAGGAAGTATGCAATAAAGATAGTACAAAATATCGGGAATTGTTTACAAGATAAACATCAAGAGTTGAAGCAAACATGTATTTAATTCATAGACTGCTCATCACATCTTATTCATTAATTGCAAGTATACGCTCGCCTTCTATAACTTAATATTTGGAAACGATGACAGCAGAGGTTGTGCAAGTGTTAACAAAAACCGTCGGTAAATTATTATACGTCATCAGATCGTCCTGAAATCACTGATTCGGAATGAGTAACAACATGACTGTTCCTTGTTTTAAAGCAAGATGTACGGACATAACTGTGACAATTCTACAGCTTAAGTGTTTGTTTTTTATGTTTTACATGTAACACATTGTGTATAACGAACCAAGATATGTTATAGCCAAAGTGGCCTACAATTTGCTGCGTGGCATATAGCTCTGAGCATAAATGTGTATGTAGAGTNAAGATATGTTATAGCCAAAGTGGCCTACAATTTGCTGCGTGGCATATAGCTCTGAGCATAAATGTGTATGTAGAGGTTCTAATGTTTGTCAGTTGACCGAACATATGTGTTTACGTTTGTGTGTTCAAATGTTATGTGTTAGCACGCGCGTGTTATAAATAGTATCGCATAAAGCATATATTTGATAGTTGTTTCTGTTACTTAAAAAACGCGACAAGACCTCAAAAACCTCCCTACAGTTCAGTGAGAGAATGAAGTTCCCCTAGATTGCGCAAATGTCACACTGTGCGGCAGTGGTTGCGACGGGGTTCGCATAGTTTCCGAAGAGATTCTGTACCACGCCATGCCCTTATTTGGTGAGGTTTTTGGCACCCTGGTGTGAGGAGCGTGGGGTAGAGCGCATGGCGACTTCTGCTGAAAGCACCTGCCGACTGTTAACATAATAGGACCAGCTCTTGAAGAAGACGCTCGGGCTTGTCTAATTTTGCCCACACTGGCAAGCACCCGTGGCCGTTATTTATTCCTTTTTACAACACAGTTTTCAGCCTAACTATTATCTTATAAATTATTTCCTGCCTGTGTGGTTGGTCACTAGGGTACCAGGAGGGAAATGACGTCCCTCTATCTTCGTAATTTTCTCGCGATGCAAATTTTTAGTGACGTAAATAATGAATAAACTCTGCGGCGCTGTTATATGATTCGACTGATTCGTTAAGCTGACTCTTCATGACTCTGCATTAATTGAAGAAAGTGAACTGTTTTTAACTTGAAATAAAACACGGAGAAAATAGTTGGACAACTGACTTATTTTATTTTCTTTTAATATGGCACATTTATTAAAGTCTCATGTCTCTGTCGAGTGAGGAATTCGAGTTGTGATTTCCAGTCGCTAAATCTGACGTCTGCGACATTACAGTATGTTGCAAAATACGAGTATATTAACATGATTTTGCATGGCTTCCTTTTAATACCATATGTTTGGTGACAAAAAAAACAGAATTCAGGGATAAAGAAAATAAAACCTCTCAGAAATATTCAACAGCTATCGGCAGCATTCATTTTCTCCTGTATGTACAAAGTGAAATTTTTTTTCGTGGGATCAACGTACTCCATGTAATTAAGTGTAAGGGAAAACAAATAACAATTCCGCTGTGAGCTCAGTAAAAACTTGTGCTCTTTTGAAGGTGAAATACCTCATATTAACACGAGATTAAATTATTGGAAGTACGTATTACATATTAAAATAGAACACTGGCTACGGATGCATCTGTGGCGTAGTAGTTAGTGTACTTGCTGATAGGCTCTGGGTTCGGTTATCGTCACCTATCTAGGAATTTTAAAAGTCGTAGTTGGCTTGTAACATGCTTGACAGGACCGCNTCTGGGTTCGGTTATCGTCACCTATCTAGGAATTTTAAAAGTCGTAGTTGGCTTGTAACATGCTTGACAGGACCGCATCAAATGTGTCCCATCAATCCTGACTGACGTATAAATTGAATACTATAAAAACGACAGTGTATCATAAAATACAAATTACTTTTTAGAAGTCCAAAAGGTAGATAGTAATTTGCAAGAAAATAATTTGAGAATTACGACACACTTTGTTAAAATAATACTCTCTATAAGTTTGTAGGTTTCAGTACTTTTTTTTGATCATATACTAAATATTTCTGGTACATTTTTAAAACAATTTTTTGGAAAGTTTACAAATATTTTGTTGTAGTTTTATCTAGAATTTTTTTAGCAACTATATTCCATATTTTTTTTGTGAAAGTACAAAGAAATTTTTTTTGTATATAACGGAGCATTAATTGGGAAACAGTCAACTTTACAAACCGTTAGCTCACAGTAATAAAGGCTGTAGAGTAGCGTTGGCTTGCCCATTGTAGTTGGCCCAGTAGTTTGATGGTAATTTTGTGCTTTGTACTTCGTCGTTTAAAAATGCAGTATCCAGAACTGAGACATTTATCGTTCATCCTGGCTGTGTTACTAGCAAAAAAAAATCTGTTTGAACTACACTTTCAAGGGCGGTTTTCACTCCTTCGGTATAGAGATAGGCTATACATATGTTGTGTATACATTTTCGACCTATTTTTTTGATGAGGAATCACCTCACGATGTTTGTCGCTACAGTTCATATCCACCCTGTATGCATACACGCTAGTATAAAAATACATACTGTATTTACGTATGTATTTTTGTATGCCTGATATTTTTAAGGAACAGAGAATATAATATATAAAAAAAACTAAAAGAAAACATTTTTAAAAACATTTGTTGGTATGAATACATCAAAGAAAACAACTACAAATGTTTCTTATTTAGAATTTTTAAAACTGGCCAGAGCAAGAGTTCGTGTTCACTTTTAAGAGAACCACAGTAATAACGTTTGTCTGAGACAAACGAGGGTAAATATAGCGGAAAGTGAAGGTGTAGCTATCAACGCAGGGAAATTTTTTTTGTTCTTATTGACGCTTTTGCTTTGAAGTCTTTCAGATAATAAAAATTTATTTCTTATTATGGCACTTACGACCATTGTACAATCGAAATTCGAACAAAAATCTTTAAATTTCAAGAGAGTGTGTAGCCAAGTACGTCACGGACGCAGGTCTGGGTCGTCCTTAATGCCCATTAAGACGAGCTGAGAAAAATATTAGTTTGGGTAAAGAGAAATAGTGTTCGAATTATGCCAAAAGGAAGTACGCTTGGTTTAATTAATAATGGCGTTCAAAGAAAATTTCATAAATAAGCAAAAAATTGGAATTTCGTACTGTAAAAAAAGTAAACTTAAAAAATTAGAATATTTTCTTTCGGATAGAAAATTTGTGATTAATAACATTATTTTGTCATAATAATAGTTTTAGGGTAATAGGTTGGCATGTTCATAACTTTATTACTTCGAAAAAACCCGTGACTCAGCCTGGCCTTTCGGAAAGTACAGCGTTCACCTCACGCAACGGGAAGCATTCCATTTGCCTGGTTTGAAGTTCGACGACGCAGTTCGCAATCGATCAACCTTGGGGAGCTTACCGCCGTGCAGCCAGCACTCATAATCTACCACCAAAGGGATTTAATTTAGATTTTCGCCGGATTCAGGTCAAGGCGCTCGCTTGTCGATGACGTAGCTGACATTACCGACGGCAGATTTGTCTTCTCAGGATTCTACAGTTTCCCCTACAAGCGCGTTATTCTACTGCCCGGAATGCTACCTCATTTCATGTCAAACAAGAAATATAAGGGTCACTTTGGTATCTCTCCTCAAAGCCCGTCAACTAAGTGGGTATAACCCTGAGGTGCTCTCTCCTCGCACCCTGATCTATAAGCACGTTCTCTGAAACCTAGCCTTTTGAAGGGCTTGCTGTGGCCTTCAGCTTTGTGTCTCTGACACAGATGTAATGGTGGTTCATATCGCAACCAAGCCTTCAAACGTATAGTGATGGAATTAACACCATATTTATAAACGGTGCACCCTAAACTAATACTGTAAAGCCATCTTACTGCTTCTCAAGAGTATGGCGTATTTATCGCCACAACTGAACTAAAAACGAAATTTACTGTCCCTAGAGATACAAGTGCAATTCTTCACTCATACTGCGTTGCAATTCAACATGATAAACCACCACACACATTGCGTTATTAGAAATTCTCTCTTTAAGAATGCAGTCACTTATGATTATTGAAACGTTCAATTGAAATTTTTGTCTGTCTCAATTTTTTCAATCATGCCAGCTGTATATTTTGTTACAGTTAATATTTGATTGGCCAACTCTGACGGTTTCGTCAGAGTGATACTGAATAACAGCACAATATGGTATGTGCTGTTATTCAGTATCTTGATGATAAATATACTTTACAGCTATTCCACTGTATATCAACAAGTATTGCTTCAGTACTGTAAACAAGGGAAGAGATTTTGCAGAAGCACTGTAATAAAGGTTACAACAAATTAAAACCAAGGTACCCATAAGTGGTTTGGTGTTAAACATGACATTCATTAATGCGGGAAGAATGCTGTATTCTTCTCTCTCCACTTTTGTTATTAAGTTTGTTAGGCCACCAGTCTGCGGTGTGAAGAGCCTTTCGTAAGTATTCCATATAAGACAGGAAAGTGATTGCCGTGTAAGATGTAAGCATAAATTGAGTAAGAGATTAAATTACAACCACAATACACCACAAGGGTGTATTGTCACTAGATAATTACCATAAATGGCAAATGCTGTTCACTTTAAAGATTCGGGGTTAAGGTGAAGAAGGTGAATTGGGGATTCTGAGTTTTGGTTTATTTCATGTGATGGTGACATTAGCACTATTAATAATAATGTTTGTAACATATATGATGCAATATTGAGGTTGAATAAGTCTATACGCAGATCTCAGACAGGATCTACTAATTTCTGAGACGTGGTCACAGTGCCTCGCTGGGACTATACGAGAGGGTGGAGGTTTGTGCCCCTGCGAGCCTCGCAACTAATTAGTTAATACAGTCACGCGGGCTGCGTGCTCAGCTTCGCCCTGTCGCGTTGTCACGAAACGCGATTTATTCACTCCATTATTTACACGTTACATGCGAACCGAGTTTTTAGACTGAAGCATAGGCAAGTGGGGAGATAAGACGGCGAGGAAATGCGTTTATAACCTCTACCGGCTCAGTGTACGCAACCGTGGAAATGCCACATTTGAAGGAAATATCTGGGGAAGGAATCGGCAAGGGTCAGCATTAAGGCTCCCGCCTAGCTGGAACCTGAACTGCGTTGCAGAATGTTTGTAATACACGTTTTTATACGAAGCTATAAAAAATTGCGTCTTATGTGCTATCCTACGAAAAGAACACGTACCTTAGACGAGAGTGGTTGAATACTTTCGAAATGTCATGCATGTTAGAAACACAATTTCAGAGTAGTCGAAAACTACTAAAAAAGGCTTTTCAAAGCTGTGTTATTCAAAATATACGCATCAGATACATACAAAACTACTCAAGGGCAGTGCACTGAAATTTCCAACAGACTTGCCACCAATAAAATAATAGGGTCACTGCTGAAAGACTAATAGGCACACGCAGTGCTACTAGAACACTGCACGCCAGTTCACATCCTCGCGCTTAGCAGCGATGGCGTATTTTATGCGCGTGGCAGTCTCGCCCTTATCGCTCCGATGCTTCTCGACCTCAAACGCGGAAAAAGTTCCACGTAGGCGGGAGCTTTAAGAAATGATCCCAGCATTCACCTGAGCGACTTGCAAAAAGCCTGTAAAACCGAAACCAGGATGGCTGGATTGGGAGTCAAACCCACGTTCTCCCGAACCCGAATGCGAGTCCATGGTTTTACCATCTCACCACCTCGTTCGGTTCAGTGTCCAATAACGTTTTCTGAGGGTAACTGATCCGTAAACCGTGCTAATTTTCTAGCTTATGACTGGTTCGTTTCGCTACATCCGAACGCAACGCCTACATCACGTTTGCTGTGATAGTGAAACTAGTATTGTCAGTTAAATTATATCAAGAAAGAATAAAAATATTATTAGTTGCAAAATCCGAACCCATATTTCAATCTTAATATTGAAATATTAATTTACTAAACTATAGGAGACTTGACATTATTATATGGAAGTAATTTACGTTAAGTGATACTGGTAACGAATTGAAAATTCTATACCTGAGAAACTATATTTAATCTAGTTATCTGAACTATTTGAATGAACATAAGTAATTACAGCAATGTGTTATAGTGGTAGAAAACTTTAATCGCAAAGAAAAATTTTGACAAAATTAATAAAATATAGATATAATCTGGCTAATAGTTACCAATTGTCTACAAATATTCAACATGCATATACTTACAATAAGAAATGTTTTCACATATCGTAGAAAAACCAAACCACACAACAAATATGAAACCTATAAACAATTTCAAGAAAGAATCTAGTACACTGAAGAGACAAAAAAAAAACTGGTACACCTGCCAAATATCGTGTAGGGCCCCCGCGAGCACGCAGAAGTGCCGCAAGAAGACGTGGCATGGATTCGAATAATGTCTAAAGGTATACAGGAGGCAATTCACACCATGAATCCTGCAGGGCAGTCCACAAATCCATAGGAGTGCGAGGCGATGGAGATCTCTTCTGAACAGTACGTTGCAAGGTATCCCAGATATGCTCAATAATGTTCATTTNCAAGACGACGTGGCATGGACTCGACTAATGTCTGGAGGTATGCAGGAGGCAATTCACACCATGAATCCTGTAGGGCCTTCCACAAATCCATAGGAGTGCGAGGCGGTGGAGATCTCTTCTGAACAGCACGTTTCAAGGCATCCCAGCTATGCTCAATAAAGTTCATGCCAGGTGATTTAGGTGGCCAATGAAAGTGTATAAAGTCAGAAGAGTGTTCCTATAGCTACTCGGTAGCAACGCTCAACGTTTGGAGTGTCACATTGTCCTGCTGGAATTGTCCACGTCCGTCGGAATGCACAATGAACATGAATGGGTGCAGGTGATCGGACAGGATACTTACGTATCTGTAACNGTTCCTGGAGTCACTCGGTAGCAACTCTCGACGTGTGGGGTGTCGCATTGTCCTGCTGGAATTGTCCACGTCCTTCGGAATGCACAATGGTCATGAATGGGTGCAGGTGATCCGACAGGATGATTACGTATCTTTCCCCTGTCAGAGTCATAACTAGACGTATCAGGGGTCCCATTTCACGCCAACTGCTCACGCCCCGTACCATGACAGAGCCTCCACCAGCTTCAACAGTTCCCTGTTGACATGTAGGATCCATGGAATCATGAGGATGTCTCTATACCCGTACACTTCCATCTGCCCGATACGATTGGAAACGAGACTCGTCAGACCAGGCAACGTGTTTTCAGTCATCAACACTCCAATGGCGGTGTTGTCGGGACCAGGCGAGGCGTAAAGCTTTCTGTCGTTTATTCAATAACGGTACACGAGTGGGTCTTCGGTTCCGAAAGCCCATATCAATGATGGTTCGTTTAATAGTTCGCATGCTGGTACTTGTAGATGTCCCAGCATTGAAATCGGCGCCAATTTGAGAAATGGTTGCACGTCTGTCCCATTTAATGATTCTCGTCAGTCGTCGTTCGTCCCGTTCGTTCACGATCTTTTTCCGGCCACAGCGATATCGAAGATTTGATGTTTTACTGGATTCACGAGATTCATGGTACACTCGTGAAATGTTCGTACGCGAAAATCCAAATTTTATCGCTTCTTGGAGATGCTATGTCCCATCTCTCGTGCGCCGACTATAACAACACCTTCAAACTCACTTAAATCTTGATAACCTGCCATTGTAGCACCAGTAACCGATCTAGCAACTTTGCCAGACGCTTTTTGTCTTATATAGCTGCTGCCGACCGCATCGCGTTACTCTGATTGGTTCCATACCTCTGTTATTTGCATACGCACGCCTATACCGTTTTTTTTGGCTCTCCAGTGTATTTTTCATGCCACCGATTTACGATATACAATTTCTGCGTTATTGTGAATCCATGTTATGCTAGGAGACGGCTGTTTGATAATTCTTCAGGCAGCATATATTGTGCTCACTGATTAAAAGGGATAATGTTGGAATCTATCTTTAAAAATAATAAATATTTTCATAACAGAATGTATTACATTATATATACATACTTAAACACTGATGAAAATATGGTAGCGATATTGGAATTGTAAAGACGTATATTAACCCATTGTTTTAGGCATAGTGTTTGAATAAATGGGGAATAGATTTAGCACCATTCTGCTTTACGCATATTATTATAATAAGAACTGTCGTAAATGTTATGTTATAATTTGCTTATAATACCTCAGTGTCTCTTTGTAGATGCCTTTAATAGTAGTCACTTCCTTCTATATCTTAATTAACACTTTCGCGAATAGTGTCCACAAACATTGACAAGTCGCAGTTTTACAACCTTAATTTTGCCTCCTGGCCACGACAATTACTCAACTGCCAACACTTCAGGAGTATATCGGAAGAATAAATACAGTTTCTTAGTGATAGTGCCCTTCTTACTCAAGAGGTTACTTCGTTGATGGTTAACTGGACATGATTTCTAACGTAACAAAATGTATTTTACTGGCTCTGAGAAGGAGGTAATGTTATTGGAAGTGAAATACCCACCATTAACTTCATAAATTTTCCTATAGTGTTTTTGCGTTGGTTGCAAAATAATTAGTTTTCGCTTTTGCAAGAGGGCAGACAGATGTTAGGCAAACCTAATATTCACGAAAAAATTTCCGCCCAGGTTGACTTAGCGTACATGCACTCATGCAGCCTATATATAATTACTGGTATCGTATCTTCTTTAAAATAAATTTTCTTTCTTTTTTTAACTTATCAGGTTTTATTTACCTTAATATTGAACGTCTTTGATGTGCTGGTCGAGATACAAGACGCGTAACATTTATTGCCAACCATTCATGAAAGTGGTTTTGAGAAAAATAAATAAATTCGATAGAAAAAATCTTTTGCAGGAACCAGGGAGGTTATTCTAAGTCTCTCCTTCGGACGAAAAACAAAAATATATTCTTTACAACTATCGGCTCAAGACCACTGATCGGTATTTTAAGCGTGAAACGAAGGTCGAGCGACGTCACGACTGGAGTCGGAACGTATCAACTGCTCACAAGCAGTCGGCAGGCTATAATTTCGTAGATAAACGAATATGGCGGGCGTCGGTATTAAATGTGGCCGATTATTTCAATGATACGCCAATAAATATTTTGTTGTTTAAAGTCTGTGCAGCACGTTTTTGTGTTGTATGGAGTTATAATTTTCCTACAAATACATTTACGATGCGAATAAGCATGAAAAGATTGGGTATAACGAGTACAAACTTGCATCACACACGTCCGTCCTTCTTAAACATTGTGCACTACATGATACATACTATTTTACGTGTGGAGTGTTATTACAAGCGTGTAAATGTACGAATACGCAATTGTAAATATTTATCCAATGAACTACTATTATCTTAGCACGCATCTACAGATAAACATTTATTCGTTGTGCGAGTGGTTAAGGTATATACTTCGTAACTCAAACTTCTCCATGTTTGGAGATTGAAACTTCCCACTACTTAAAATTTTATTTTCTTTAAATATGTGAAATATATCTATGTTTTGATATTTGGTAACAACAAATTTTTTTAAAAGGGCAAGTTTATAAGCTGTGTAAATTCGTATTTTGGCCTCTTAAAGCGTATGGTTTGGAATGTTTCAGGGCTGGCTCTGTCAATTTTAAAATTGAAGAATAAAATTTGATAGGTAGGCATAATGTACTTTAAGTAAAACTGAGCGTCATTAACTGTAAATATTACGAATGTATTCTGCAACAAAATGACAATTCCTTACATTGATTACAGAAAGAAGAAACTAATAAATTCCGCGTCATTTAATAATTTTAAAACTAACTTTGAAGCCAAAAATGAATAACACAAATACATTAAAAATCTACGTACCTGAATATGCACCCTGTGTACAAAATAAATGTTTTCTGCGCTGGAAGGTTATCGGCATTTTAAAAACCATACACTTCATATGTGGTAAAAAGGGAGGGAAAGTTAATTAATTCACACCAAATTCAATACTGTTATAATTTATCAACCAAAGAAAAAAAAATGGTATGACGCCAGTGACTCAGTCAATGTTACTTATTTTATATTTATTCAAAATTATCACCATCCATGGCTCTACAGTACACTTCGGCGGACACCAAGGTTAGAAATACTAATATAATCGATTTAAGATGTGTACATGTATTGGTTATTCAGGACAGTCTTACGTGAAATCTATAATTAAAATCTGCTAACTTTACTTCACTTAGCCTTGGCGAAATATTTTCTTTTCCGCNGATGTGTACATGTATTGGTTATTCAGGACAGTCTTACGTGAAATCTATAATTAAAATCTGCTAACTTTACTTCACTGAGCCTTGGCGAAATATTTTCTTTTCCGCAGCAAATACAAATTGTTTGCTAAACACCTGCGTCACGCCCCCTAACAAGTAAACATCTATATCTAATGAAGGGGAAAAAAATACAGTTCAACATTGCCACCAACCACAGTTTTCCACACTCTCCACAAAATCAAAGAAAACTGTATACTATTATTTTCTTATAAAATACATATTTGTAATCATATACTATTTTTCACGAGTTAAAACATATAAAGCTTAATAACTGTGTCTTTAAGTAATGATTTTTCAACAGATTTGTGCAATTTTAAAACGAGTAATTCTATAAATATTTTGTTGGTACGTTGTCGACCGTGCGCAGAGACACTAACGCTCATCTAGCTTGGAGTGGGGAAAGTCGGTAAGCCGAAGATGCCCGTATGTACCTCCGTGCTAAACGACGAACAGATCTGAATACTCTCTTAAAGCAGGCGATTATTTTCGTCAGCTGCGAGACAGTAGGTTCGAGACGATGTCAGCCATTACCGACGAAACTTGGAATAAGCTCCTAGGTGTACCTAACAGTGGGCTTGAGGAAAAAATACAGTGGGGCTTTCAGATGGCTCAGAT
The DNA here is from genome assembly GCA_002778355.1 of Clitarchus hookeri. Taxonomy (NCBI): domain Eukaryota; kingdom Metazoa; phylum Arthropoda; class Insecta; order Phasmatodea; family Phasmatidae; genus Clitarchus; species Clitarchus hookeri. The sequence goes on from NQII01002344.1 coordinate 67,580, forward strand.
ACTCACGGGTGAACTTCACACATACACGCAATATTATTGTAGGCCTCAATTGTGCGGTTTTGACAGTTTCCGACCATTTTGTCAACGGTATCGCTGTTTACAGTTTTCTTGATGGAACACTAACCTACGTTTTGGTCGTAAAGAGTGGCGCAGGTCTTGTCGGTCACTATAAGTGTAACAAACAACGTTTTCCTAACATGCTAAATTTTAATTTTTTGTTTCGTTCTTTAAATGTTTTGTTTCGTCTTTGGGTCGGAATAGGATTGTGGCTGGGTTTGGATAAGGGGGGAGGGGGGATACTTCGAGCGTTATGATGGGATCACGTCGCTACACTCATAGCATGCTGCAGGAATGAGTAAATAAACTTCCACGGTCATGAAAGACAATCTCTCTCAATCATTGAAGGCGTTGAAATTTGCGTTGTTATGGCAACGTGCTATATTCCAAGCTGCTGCTAATGTCACGCCTCATACACGCTTTTCTATATTTTAAAATATTTCGTTTTTAAGTGTTTACTGCTTGTTTGTGGATAACAAGTACTAAATATCTACGGTAAAAATTAGCTGTTTGAGGCTGGTGCATATTTTTTGGGATCGGAGACATTCTAGAATTGAATTCCCTACACCCACTGTCGCAGGTTACAGTATTTATAGTCTCCACACAGTCCAGATTGTCCACCAATATGGCATAACCTCTGTAGGCCTATAGAGATCTTATTTTATTGACTAGTAGTTACTATAGTTCATTCATGGTTACTTCCAACATTTCTAAAGCCCTGCTCATATCCTGCTTAGAGGATATTGCTCCGCCCCAAGCAAACAAAACTTAACCAAGTATAGAAAATTACACCAAAGGGACAACGAATTTCATTTATGCGTACTCAGTTTAGTAACATTTTGCATGATAACTATTTCTTACTAGGCATTACCATCATACCTACTTTCACCATATTATATTTATATGAATTATAAGTGAATGATTATAATTTATATATATGAAATATAAGTAAAAGTTTAATTGAACAAAAATTAAAAACTGTAATATTAAGATAAATATAACACGCTTGTGATGCATAATATATTTAGATCACAACAAACAAGTCACATATGGGGTGATTTTTCAAAGGTTTTATTCAAAAAGTGTGAAGAAACAACGAATAGGCTATAACGAAGTTGCTTATTACTTTTTTCGAACACATATTATTCGATGTTTAGTTTTTTTTTATTCTCTAGTATCACGGTACCTTAGTCCATGTTAAACTCAGACGTAGGTTTAAAGATGTTGCGCGATGCTCTCATTCAAACACACTTCACAGTGTTGCGAACTCACGATTTCCCACAACTTCCTAGCCACCAGTCTCACTCATACAGGAACAGTAAGTTCCTCCTGAAGTCAGCGTCGTCATGATACCGTACTAAAATACGTGCGATGTCACTGAATATCGTGAAATATTGGAACTACCTGGCGTCTTGTCTCCCGCTTGCACAACCAGACTCAAGCCGCCCGTGAGCATTGCGCATGCGCCTAGGTAAAAGAAAGACTCCATAGAGCAAAGAGACAGGTAGAATACATTGACAGTTCGACTAAGTCGTAGCTGAAATTGAATGGGCCGGACTGCCACGCACACTAGTTTATTCATCCGCCGCTCCACCAGAATTGGCCCTGGACTGCGTCAGCGATATAAAAATCTATGTCTACTGATACCGAAGCATGATATAATTCTATAATTAATCAGAACATCTAAATTTTATAATACAAAATAGCAGAAATAAGGAATCCCGTGGATGTTCCGCACTTGCTCCTCTTCAAACAAATTTAAGATCGTCGGGGCCGCGGTGGTGTAGTGGTTTGACTACTCACCTCCCACTAAGGTGAACCGGGTTCGATTTCCGGCGGGGTAGCCACGAATTTTTGCATTGGAAGTTGTGGCGGATGATGCAGCTTGTCGGCGGTTTTTCCCGGGGATCTCCCGTTCCCCCCACCCATGCATTCCGGCACTGCTTCTTATTCACCTCCAAGACCTCGATGTTTAAGAGCCGGCCGAATTTCTTCACTCACTTTAAGATCGTTAATATATGTTTTGAGAGAATTTTTGTTTAACGCCCATTTTAAGAAGGCTTAAACAATTTTACACAAAAAATAATACTTTTCAAGTTATACAGTGATATACAACCAACTTAGTGAAATTATTAAGGCTATGATGCATTACCCCCGTAATGCGCAAAATGCGCCAACAAGTTACTACTCTACCTGTCTAGAGACGCGTCTGTGNTAAGGCTATGATGCATTACCCCCGTAATGCGCAAAATGCGCCAACAAGTTACTACTCTACCTGTCTAGAGACGCATCTGTGTACATCATACGTCATTCTACTCTCAGCCAGTCTCACGCATCAACTGCAGGTTATCGCGAGCTCAAATACTTCCGGCGCTGACGTCACGTTGGCGCGAATTACTGACGGAAACGTGCCGCAAGGAAGGCTAGAAAGCTATATCATATTCAACGGTGGCATTGATTAGTGTAGGTGTGTGTCTGCATTAATTTGTGTGGTTTTTAGTATCGTCAAGGTTAATTGTACTCAGGTTATGAACAAAACAAGTTTTCTCATGGAAGAGTTTGGCATAGGGAAAATTTCCGCCACTAGGTGCGCAGTGTTCCAAAGACGTAACTTTTAATTAAAAATGTAAGCTAAGTGAATAAGAAAAGAGAAAGATTTACTTTGTTACGTCGTTATTTTATATTTGATTTATGATTATTACGATTATTTAGTTTTTAGTGTAGAAAAAAATAGAGAAAATGTGGTAAACATGCAACAGTACCGCTTACCTAGTGGAGAAAAATTTTATTTGCCAAACTAAAAGCACTGAGCTTCCCGACCTGAGTAGAATAAACCTTAGTACGGTTAAACGAAGTTAACGAAGTTACGTATAAAACGTACATTGAAATATTGAATAAATATGCACATTAAGGTTAAGGTGTGCGAAGTTTATTTACATGCTGCGTGGTTCCCCTCTTTATTTAAAACTAATAGGGAAATAGGCTCTTGGTTGTGTTTCAGGTGACTCGTGCATATATAAAACAACGGAATAACATTACATGGGTTTGCTAGCAGCTGCATTACTGCAGGCAACAGGACCCAACCACGTCAGTATAAGAAAAAATTGTGTTTACTCCTTCGGTTAAAACCAGATGGGGCTAAGCTGTTTTCAATGCACTATCACGTTTATCGAAATATTTTGGTGGTTTATGTGCTGGCTAGGCCTTACTAGCAGCGAATTGATATTACCCTCGTTTGTTGACACTATCATAACCAACAAACACTTCACAAAACGCGAAGGGCCATTGACATTTATTACCAAGTTAACTCTTGTTGGTGCATAAATTCAACGCTGCTTCTAATAATTATGAATCACATATGAACAAATGTAAAATGCTTGCAAACAAAATGAGAAAAACAAATTAATTTTTTTTATGTCTTTGTTTTATGAAACGTGACATAAAAAGTAAAATAATTATATGAAATGTTTGCATAAAGGAGGAAATTGTAAGTGGTTGCAGCAAGAGTAAAGTGATATAGTTACAACTCTTTTAAAACGTTCCACTTAACGCACGTTCTTTATTGACCGTAGCGGCGCTGAAGTTTTATGCAACTTGTTCTTAGAGTTACACATTTTATTACTTGTTTACATTTTTACAGTTCGGTTGTAGATCGATTTAAAACAGAGGTGTGATATGTACATGATACGGTAACACTAACTGATTCAATAAAACATAATTTAAAACATTTACTTTAAAGTTGAACGCATACAAAATCTTATATCACACTTACTTATACATTTAACATATAATTTGCATAAAATTATAGCGAAATATATATCTACCAAATCAAATTTCGAACTGATCTGCACTGTAAATTTTCACTATAATGTAAATTTACAAAATATATTTGTGATTACTTTTGCCGTACAGTAAAAACTAGTTTGGTTTTGTACAAGCAGTTTTGGCGTAGGTTCTAGCAAGAAACTTAACACCAGTTATTAGGAGGAAAATGAACTATTACTATATAAATATTTCTACTATTGAATGTTTAACACATTTATTTTGACAAGTGAATTTTCGCACTCATTTATGTTATATCTAATACTTGTAGACACATCTGGGAATAACAGATCAACCAATGAAAATAAAAGATACTGGTTAAACCGATTAACCCGTTCAGTAATTCATTAATTTCTGAGTTCAAGTGTCGCCATCACGTATTTTTTTGGTATGCACTGTACTTCTGTTCAGCACTCGTCTTGCAACCAATAAAGAATGTGCTGCTTGCTCGATAACATTGACTATAACCATTCATGTCGAAGAATTGAAGAAAAGTCCACAAATCAGATCAGCCATAAGGAAGACTGGGCGCTGACTACTGTGCACAGTACCTGTCTTAAGTATAGTTCATGTGTAACGTATGTCTACGATCGTGAACACGGCGGCTGAACTAGTTAAAACTTTGAACATCCAGTGAAATAACGTAGTGAAACTATAGCTTGCAACAAGCTAGATGCGAAATATCGGTATGCGTCCGTGAAGAGCTGAATATTTCACTGGCTGTTGCTTATTGCTTTCGCGGTGTGTGCTGTTCACGTGTCCACGCAGAGCTCAATAGGTGTACCGATAAATGGTTGTCATTGACCTGCTATGTTCAAGCTGTGGCCATATTTACGTCCACCTACAGAAAAAGCGAGCCAAAGAAATAATTTTGACCACTTATCAAGTTTATTCAAGTAGTTTATGGTCAAACGCTGCTTTTCAGCCACGTGGTATTTTTTGACGGACAAATGTTTCGTCTTATGCTTCTTGTTGATGATACTTGAGAATAAAATTGTTAATATGAATGAATGCATTATTTTAAGAGCGAGGGAATTTAAATAAATGTTTGCTTGTATGATATACGGGCACCACACTAAAAAAAAAAGGTTTTGTTGAATTAAACAAAGTTTGTTTGGCACAACCAAAGGGACAACGAAATATTCGGTTGTTGTGACCAGATTATTTTGCTGTTATTATTTGGTTGCCCCAAACAAAGATTTGATTGATGCAATCAAATATTTGTTTAGCTATATTACACAGGTTTTGTTAATATAATAATAATTGAAAGCCCGACCGAGGTTCAAACATAGATTATCGACACCTGAGTGCTACGTCTTAGTAACCTCAGCTAATCTGTTTTTCTTTAAGTTAACTTTATTGAAACAGTGATCGATACATTTGCTATTGGACATAACGTGAGCGACGTTCGACAGTGTGTGTTTGTGACGGTTGACGAGCTCAAGTTAGACCGACTTGATGAACAATTCACAGTTCACATGTGCGCGACATGCGAACAGAAAATTGATGCGGAGGAACCGGGGCACGAACTCCCGACCCTCCAACTACAAGTTGTTCACTCTGCCTCTGAGCTACGAAGGTAGATAAATCTGACTGCATACGAAATCGGAATGTTTTTAAGTATGTAAAATTCAAATTAATATTACAAATTTTTCAGCTTTATTCTTAGTTTCATGTTTAAACTTATTTTATTAGGATATTTATACCATTCTTAAGCACCAATATGTTAACTAAAAAACACTACTGCTCTGCTAATTGTAGCAAAATATTCAAACAAACTCACGAGCAAAGATATAACTCACAGTTGATTCAACAATATATTTTATTGACTGTAGAATTTATTTTGCCTTAATACAGAGTTTTTGTTTATTCAACCATGTATTTTGTTAAATGAACAAAATTAATTTTGTTGTTTTTTAAGTTTTGTTTACTTAACAAAATACTTTGTTGAGGGCAACTGAATACATATTTTTGGCCATTTACAAACATATATTTTGTTTGCTGGATCAAACCTTTCTCTCAGTGCATGTTGGAAGTGTTAAGCTGCTGCTGCCACATAGGCACGTAGCTTTGCAGCTCACCAGTGGAAGACGTGAAGGTGATCACGTGTAAGGGAAGCCCGGGTAGGATGAGCAACGACTCATGTGCCAGAATGATGAACTCCACAGGGAAGGGAGGGGGATAGAATGGAGCGGCATCTCCCAGAGGAATTTTGTCACGTACACAATGGAGATGGGGCGCAGCGNATAAAAATCTATGTCTACTGATACCGAAGCATGATATAATTCTATAATTAATCAGAACATCTAAATTTTATAATAAAAAATAGCAGAAATAAGGAATCCCGTGGATGTTCCGCACTTGCTCCTCTTCAAACAAATTTAAGATCGTCGGGGCCGCGGTGGTGTAGTGGTTAGACTACTCACCTCCCACTAAGGTGAACCGGGTTCGATTTCCGGCGGGGTAGCCACGAATTTTTGCATTGGAAGTTGTGGCGGATGATGCAGCTTGTCGGCGGTTTTTCCCGGGGATCTCCCGTTCCCCCCACCCATGCATTCCGGCACTGCTTCTTATTCACCTCCAAGACCTCGATGTTTAAGAGCCGGCCGAATTTCTTCACTCACTTTAAGATCGTTAATATATGTTTTGAGAGAATTTTTGTTTAACGCCCATTTTAAGAAGGCTTAAACAATTTTACACAAAAAATAATACTTTTCAAGTTATACAGTGATATACAACCAACTTAGTGAAATTATTAAGGCTATGATGCATTACCCCCGTAATGCGCAAAATGCGCCAACAAGTTACTACTCTACCTGTCTAGAGACGCGTCTGTGTACATCATACGTCATTCTACTCTCAGCCAGTCTCACGCATCAACTGCAGGTTATCGCGAGCTCAAATACTTCCGACGCTGACGTCACGTTGGCGCGAATTACTGACGGAAACGTGCCGCAAGGAAGGCTAGAATGCTATATCATATTCAACGGTGGCATTGATTAGTGTAGGTGTGTGTCTGCATTAATTTGTGTGGTTTTTAGTATTGTCAAGGTTAATTATACTCAGGTTATGAACAAAACAAGTTTTCTCATGGAAGAGTTTGGCATAGGGAAAATTTCCGCCACTAGGTGCGCAGTGTTCCAAAGACGTCACTTTTAATTAAAAATGTAAGCTAAGTGAATAAGAAAAGAGAAAGATTTACTTTGTTACGTCGTTATTTTATATTTGATTTATGATTATTACAATTATTTAGTTTTTAGTGTAGAAAAAAATAGCGAAAATGTGGTAAACATGCGACAGTACCGCTTACCTAGTGGAGAAAAATTTTATTTGCCAAACTAAAAGCACTGAGCTTCCCGACCTGAGTAGAATAAACCTTAGTACGGTTAAACGAAGTTAACGAAGTTACGTATAAAACGTACATTGAAATATTGAATAAATATGCACATTAAGGTTGAGGCATGCGAAGTTTGTTTGCATGCTGTGTAGTTTCCATATTTATTTAAAACTAATAGGGAAATAGGATCACGGTTGTTGTTCAGGGGACTTGTGCATATATAAAACAACGGAATAACATTACATGGGTTTGCTAGTAGCTGCATTATTGCAGGCAACAGGAACCAACCACGTCAGTATAAAAAAAAATTGTGTTTACTCCTTCGGTTAAAACCAGATGGGGCTAAGCTGTTTTCAATGCACTATCACGTTTATCGAAACACTTTGGTGGTAAATGTGCTGGCTAGGCCTTATTAGCAGCGAATTAATATTACCCTCGTTTGCTGATACTATCATAACCAACAAACACTTCACAAAACGCGAAGAGCCATTGACATTTCTTACCAAGTTAACTCTTGTTGGTGCATAAATTCAACGCTGCTTCTAATAATTATGAATCGCAGATGAACAAATGTAAAATGCTTGCAAACAAAATGAGAAAAAGAAAATAATTTTTTTTATGTCTTTGTTTTATGAAACGTGACATAAAAAGTAAAATAATTATATGAAATGTTTGCATAAAGGAGGAAATTGTAAGTGGTTGCAGCAAGAGTAAAGTGATATAGTTACAACTCTTTTAAAACGTTCCACTTAAGGCACGTTCTTTATTGACCACAGCGGCGCAGAAGTTTTATGCAACTTGTTCTTAGAGTTACACATTTTCTTACTTGTTTAATACTTACAGTTCGGTTGTAGATCGATTTAAAACAGAGGTGTGATATGTACATGATACGGTAACACTAACTGATTCAATAGAACATAATTTGCAACATTTATTTTAAAGTTGAACGCATACAAAATCTTATATCACGCTTACTTATACATTTAACATATAATTTGCATAAAATTATAGCGAAATATATATCTACCAAATCAAATTTCGAACTGATCTGCACTGTAAATTTTCACAATAATGTAAGTTTGCAAAATATTTTTCGAGATTACTTTTGCCGTACAGTAAAAACTAGTTTGGTTTTGTACAAGCAATTTTGGCGTAGGTTCTAGCAAGAAACTTAACAACAGTTATTAGGAGGAAAATGAACTATTACTATATAAATATTTCTACCATGAATGTTAAACACATTTATTTTGACAAGTGAATTTTCGCAGTCATTTATGTTATATCTAATACTTGTAGACACATCTGGGAATAACAGTTCAACCAATGAAAATAAAAGATACTGATTAAACCGATTAACCCGTTCAGTAATTCATTAATTTCTGAGTTCAAGTGTCGCCATCACGTATTTTTTTGGTACGCACTGTACTTCTGTTCAGTACTTGTCTTGCAACCACTAAAGAATGTGCTGCTTGCTCGATAACATTGACTATAACCATGTCGAAGAAGTGAAGAAAAGTCCACTAATCAGATCAGCCATAAGGAAGACTGGGCGCTGACTACTGTGCACAGTACCTGTCTTAAGTATAGTTCATGTGTAACGTATGTCTACGATCGTGAACACGGTGGCTGAACTAGTTAAAACTTTGAACATTCAGTGAAATAACGTAGTGAAACTATAGCTTTCAACAAGCTAGATGCGAAATATCGGTATGCGTCCGTGAAGAGCTGAATATTTCACTGGCTATTGCTTATTGCTTTCGCGGTGTCTGCTGTTCACGTGTCCACGCAGAGCTCAATAGTTGTACCGATAAATGGTTGTCATTGACCTGCTATGTTCAAGCTGTGGCCATATTTACGTCCACCTACAGAAAAAGCGAGCCAAAGAAATAATTTTGACCACTTATCAAGTTTATTCAAGTTGTTTATGGTCAAACGCTGCTTTTCAGCCACGTTGTATTTTTTGACGGACAAATGCTTCGTCTTATGCTTCTTGTTGATGATACTTGAGAATAAAATTGTTAATATGAATGAATGCATTTTTTTAAGAGCGAGGGAATATAAATAAATGTTTGCTTGTATGATATACGGGCACCACCCTAAAAAAAAAAGGTTTTGTTGAATTAAACAAAGTTTGTTTGGCACAACCAAAGGGACAACGAAATATTTGGTTGTTGTGACCAGATTATTTTGCTGTTATTATTCGGTTGCCCCAAACAAAGATTTGATTGATGCAATCAAATATTTGTTTAGTTATATTACACAGGTTTTGTTTATATAAAAATAATTGAATGCCCGACCGAGGTTCGAACATAGATTATCGACACCTGAGTGCTACGCCTTAGTAACCTCAGCTAATCTGTTTTTTTTTAAGTTAACTTTATTGACACAGTGATCGATACATTTGCTATTGGACATAGCGTGAGCGACGTTCGACAGTGTGTGTTTGTGACGGTTGACGAGCTCAAGTTAGACCTACTTGATGAACAATTCACCGTTCACATGTGCGCGACATGCGAACAGAAAATCTGATGAGGAGGAACCGGGGCACGAACTCCCGACCCTCTGACTACAAGTTGGTCACTCTGCCTCTGAGCTATGAGGGCAGAGAAATCTAACTACATACGAAATCGGAATGTTTTTAGGTATGTAAAATCAAATTAATATTACACATTTTTTAGCTTTATCCTTAGTTTCATGTTTAAACTTATTTTATTAGGATATTTATACCATTCTTAAGCACCAATATGTTAACTAAAAAACACTACTGCTCTGCTAATTGTAGCAAAATATTCAAACAAACTCACGAGCAAAGATATAACTCACAGTTGATTCAACAATATATTTTATTGACTGTAAAATTTATTTTGCCTTAATACAGAGTTTTTGTTTATTCAACCATGTATTTTGTTAAATGAACAAAATTAATTTTGTTGTTTTCAAAGTATTGTTAACTTAACAAAATACTTAGTTGGGGGCAACTGAATACATATTTTTGGCCCTATACAAACAGATATTTTGTTTGCTGGATCAAACCTTTCTCTCAGTGCATGTTGAAAGTGTTAAGCTGCTGCTGCCACATAGGCACGTAGCTTTGCAGCTCACCAGTGGAAGACATGAAGGTGATCACGGGTAAGGGAAGCCCGGGTAGGATGAGCAACGACTCATGTGCCAGAATGATGAACTCCACAGTGAAGGGAGGGGGATAGAATGGAGCGGCATCTCCCAGAGGAATTTTGTCACGTACACAATGGAGATGGGGCGCAGCGNGAAGGGAGGGGGATAGAATGGAGCGGCATCTCCCAGAGGAATTTTGTCACGTACACAATGGAGATGGGGCGCAGCGAATAGGGCAGGGGAAATCTAAATTAAGCTTGGCCTTGGATCGCTTCGACTAGGTGCCGGCTCGCTTGATGGCGCGCCGGCATGGAAAAGTTACCTTCTACAAGAAGTCCCCTTCAGCCTGTCATCAACGAAAAGGCTGAAATAAATTTTCTAAAAAGAAACTCTCTTTTCTATGTTTCTCCGAATAAAATAATTCTATGTTTTTAACATTGTATGATTATTGACAGCAAATATTGTTCTCAGTTTTTTTTTTTAATGTAGTGGAAGCCGCGGTGGTGTAGCAGTCAGATTATTTGCCTCCCAACAAGGCAACCCGGATTCGATTCCCGGCACCGTCAACCAGATTTTCCCATGTGAAAAGCGTGGTGGACGTTGCCGTTGGCCGGCAAGTTTTCTTTCCGTTCTCCTGCTTCCCCGCCTTCGGAATCTACCGCCGCTACACCTTCACGTCATTTCACCCTCATCGGCCCTCAAGAACCTCGTCGTTAAGCGCCAAACAACCCCTCTTAAATAAACTTAAAAGCAGAAAATGGGTAAATGGGTAGCTCGTTAGAGACGTTGCCTTATGAAGCAGTGGTCAACGTTACGAAACAACATGCAGCAACACTGTCGACTGTTAAGTTGCTATGCTTTGATTGTAAACCATTCTTAGACACTGTTAGATAGCTTTCCAGGAGCAGTGCTTATTTCCGTGAATTGAATATATCCATGGTGATGATGGACCGCCAAAGTGCATCAAACCTGCCGGCTACATGGAGTTTTGTTTGAAACAAGCCACCATATCCATCATTTGTTAGCCACATAAGACAAAAACAATCAGGGACCTTTGAGAAAAGTGAATTTTACTTTTAATTTGGTTAATTTGCACATTCCTTTTTAGTGGAGTCTGGTAGAGCTGAAGGACTTTTGTTACAAAATGGTGGTAAATTCATTTGCTGATACGTTGTGTAAAGATCACAATTTCACGTATAACGTTTACACTAAAGAACATGTAAATTTATCTGTGGGAAAATTCTGGTATGAAGTCGTCACAGAAATGATTGCTTATAAATAAAGTAATTCAATATTAACACCTTCACATAAATAATAATCAGTAAATCATAAAAAGCAAAATAAATTACATTTAATCAATATATTTTCTTTCTTATGCGCCCATAATATTACAACTGGTATAAAAAGGATTAAAAGAATAAAATTAAGATTAAAAATCTGATTTCAATTATTAACCTATCTATGAGTACGAAGAGTGAAAAAGTTATATATAATTAACTAATTCTCAGAATGGAGAAATAACACATGTGCCGAATTGGAAATCGCTTCGGTTAGTGAATAGTGTATCATGGAGTGGAGTGAAGTAGTTTTGGCGGCTTTAAACATTGGGCTCTCTAGAGTAGATAAGGGTGAAGTTAGCTGAGTATGGAGCACCACCGGAATGCAGGGTCCGGGAAACGCAAAATCGCGTACCAGTGGCATCGTCCGGCACGATTCTCAGTGAGAAAATCCGTAAGTCGCCCCGCCGGGTATCTAACCGAGTTCGTCAAAGTGGGAGGCGAGTGCTCTAGCCATGACGCCACCGGAGCCCCCACCATAGATGGACGCGATGTTGGAACTCTCCTGTTAGGAGAAGACGGTGCACTACTACACTGGTCATTCATTGTGTGGCGAGCTCTGGATGAAACTTTACCAAGTCTGTGGATAGGAAGAGATGGACCGACGAATTGGCCTCCACGTTCCCCAGACATAACACCATTGAATTTTTTTTTTTATGTATTAAGGACACAATTAGCAACATGAAAGTGCGAGACCTTCAAGGCCTCCGTACCATGATTGTGGAAGTTAAATGAATTGTTACTCCAGCCATGTCGCAGCGGACCCGGGCGGAAATCAAGCACAGAGAATATGTCCTGCTTGTCACCAAAGGAGCTCACGTACATGTCCACTGATATTTTTCTAAAAAAACCTGAAGTGATGTGTTACTTAATTGCGTCAAAAAATTGCTTATTTCTCTATTCGTCCTCTTCTGAGAACCAAATGAAATTGGGGCGTTTCATTGTAAACATTATGTATAACAATAATTGTTGCATTTTTGTAAATAAATTTTTTTGCCAACAACACCTGCGGTTAGGCTGTCATTCGTAAGTTCTTCCTACCATTTTCCTAAGATATAAATATAACGGATTCCATTAAATTTGAGTGAATTGCGAATCCGCACACGATCAGTCCAATTCTATTATTAACTAGTAAATAACACGTTGCAATCTTATGTGTTAAAGTTATGCTAAATTTTCAATCGACTTTCAGCTAATCGTTTATAAACCAATACCACCTTCGTTACGTGACAGAAATAGACATGGGTGTGTTGGTGCTAGCAACTCACGAGTTTCAAGAAAAGGCTTAGTGAGTAGCGGTTTAAAATTCTTAAACCAGAACGTTTCGATGTGCACAGACGTATCTTAAACGTATCAATTTTCAACAGCCAGTCATCCTTTTATTTCATTTAAGACGGCTTGCCTCTGTATGCTTCTCCAAATGCTAGTGTATTATTTCTTGTATCATTCTCAAATTATATTTTCATTACAAAATAAGTGACGAAAATATAACATTTTTCGCAACAGGTTTAAACTTATTGTCCCTAAAACCTTATATTGCTTTAACTACGTTATTTGCTAACGGTGCTGCAGAGATCACTCGCTCGCGTCTGCCTAAAGCTGTCTAGGGAACCAACTAAGTTATATATAATTTTTTTTTGTGCAGATGTGAGAATAAATATGTTGCTTTCCGCTGTAGCTTGCTTTTCGTAGCCTGAGCGGCTTTGTGACGTCATCTGTTAACCTTACACAAACCCCGAAGGCCCGGCTGAGACACGAGAGAAGGGTCGATCGAGTCTTTCAATTGTCTGCATCGTGTGCTGTGGGCTGCAGTATTATGACTGGCAGGCGTAAAGATGCGCCAAGAACATGCATTGTAGAAAGGCGTTGCCTCTTTCTGTCTCACTTAACTTGTGATATTTTATTGACGTTTCTCTGTCAAGAAAGACATCTACCATAAACATTTTGCCAGGCATGTTTACGGGTTGGTCTTGGCGCAGCAGTAAATCTGCTGTTTTGTATTTTTTTCTTACAGGAGAAACAGAAAATAAAGAAGGGGACCTTCGCTGAGCGGAACGTTCATTTGAGGCAACAAATATCATTTGTAAATGCCAAAACAAAATTGTAGCCGCACGTAAAAGTATTTTACTGGCTGAAAAAATTTGAAGTGACCCAGAAATAATTTTGTTAATTAACAAATGAAGAAATCTCTCAATCAGTGTTGCCAACGATGTCTCACTGAAAACTAAATATTTGTTTTAAAACTACCTTTCGTTTGACTCAGATATTTCCGATGATATGACTCTGTAGTCGCTAATCCATTTGGAAAACCCTTTAAAATTACTACTGCTATGATCGAGTTAACGAGATGTACTTACATAGATAGCACAGTTGCTGCGAAAAAACAGGGTATATCAAGAACATGGCATTTAAAAACCAGCAAAAATTGGGTTGTCAATATGTTTACGGTGGTTGTTTCCAAATATTTTATTTCAGAAAAAATATGTCCACAATAAATTATGTTTTTAATACATACAAATTAAGAGATAGCAGAATTGAATAAGTCTTTAATTATTTTGTCGACACGACTCTCTTTATTTGATTATGACTGTTTAAACAAAATGTTTTACTGAGCCAGACAAATCTTGCAGAAAATTATATAATGTACAATTTTGCAGTAACGTGAGGATTAATGTACGGCAAAAATTAACTGTAACTTAGGAAAATTTCCTTTTTGTGAGATATATAATTTACGTAATTTATTCAGACATGCTGTGTGATGTTAAACTCGTATCTTTCAGGCAAATATTTGACTAATTTATTGAATATTCCGGGTACTTCCAATGTATATTACGACATTAACACGCTTGTATGTATTATTTTTAAAAATAGGCATTTTTTTCAGGTTGTTTTAAGTTTCAGTGAAATATTTTCCATTTTCTAAATTTTTAGTAGTTAGTGAATTTCCACTTTGTGAGTTTATGCTTCGTGTTTAATTTGTATACGTTTTTTATTTGATTTTGCGCACTGCCTTTTTCTTGCGATCACCCTTATTTTTTCTACTACTCGGAGTATTGAAACCCCTCAAATCCTTTTTTAAGGTAAACTTATTTTAAAAAATTCTGAAAATAACATAAAAAATCAGTTTTTTATTTTATTAAATTGTGCAAATTTATGCGGAAAAATTATGCGACAACTAAATTACAGATAAATATTGTCAACAATAAAATGAAAAATCAATACTTTACAGCGTTATTAACAAAACCAAAGATGTATGGTACATTAAATATTCCTTAATCAGTACAGGTAATATTTTTCCAGCGAATTGGCAAATACTTCTTTAAATACACAGTTTTACCTTTTAATTGTCAAATTAGCCGTTACTTCAACGTGAACTTAGTATTAGACCACTGACCGTGCAGTCAATGTTCATGCGAAGAGAGTCTGTGCTTCGTTTCATTTCGTCCGGAGACGCAAGGCGTAACTTTGCTAACTCACCTATCGTGGCATTTGGGATGTAAATAATTTTGTAGGAAGGAACGAACCGTGTAACGGTTGAAAGTTTTTTGGTGAACCGTAGGCTACAATCTGTTTGAAAATTGTATCCCATCGAGTAAACCGTGAGATTCAGAAAACATTCTATTTTTTTAAGTGAACGTTTTTTGTGGGTACTAGACAACACGCGTTATAATTTCAAATGAGAATTTCTGAACAATTGATTTTAAATTCTTAACTGTATGAATTAACTTTAATCGAACGCTATTCATAATAAGTTTGAAAATACTGAATTCAAAAAAATAACCTTTTATTAATTATTTACATAAACTCTGAAGCAGACCTTTTTAATTTTTTTAGCAAAGGTAAGCTAAGATCCGTAGTCGGTGGTTGACACATTAGGCGGCATAACTTCACAAACATCAAAATATATAAGAAAATTGATTCAATGACCTCACTCGTAAAAACTTGCCATATCCTTTTTACAATAACTATAACTACTTTTATGCAGACATCTGTTAGTGTAAATATGATTCATTCATTGTTTGGGTTTCATACGTGTCACAATTAACATCAATTAGTTGGCATTAGTTGTGAATCAGAGAAAATAACTATCAATAAGAGACATGGAGCAGCTGAATTAACAATAAGTATTTATTTCAGGTAAACTTGTGAAACTGCATCTTTACATTAACAAGTTACATTTATTATCCTCAGTGGCTTAATTTTTACTTACTATATAGTTTTTAGAACTCATATTTTATATAAAATAATATGATCATGAAGGAACGGGTTTCAAAGGACTTGAGCGCATGCTCGCATGTATGGGAAATTGTAAAACTAAATCAAAGAGCTTCCATAAGTAATCAAAAACCAATACCATACATCGGTAATTGCAATCTATGAATAATATTAAATTATTACCTTACTATCTTTTACCCGCGGCTTTTCTCGAGTGGTTATAGTAAAAAAATTATATGGAAAAATAACGGTATTTGTTAGTAGACAAACACTGATAGTAAACACAGAACAGAGCACTATTCTAGGAGGCTAATGTATACGATGTTGTAAGTCTTTCCATCTGGCGTTAAGATGTGGAGATTTTGGGCAATGGGCACACGCCAACATGCGACATAGAGCTGCTCATGAGAGAAGCACGGTTTTTCCAAGTGCACCCCCGTTACCTGTAATGTTTGCCCTTGCGCTTTGTTTATGGTAATAGAAAAACTAAGCTTGAGAGGGAATTGACACGTTTTGAATTGGAACGGGAGGTCTGTGGGTATTATAGGGATCCGGGGGATGATTACGTTCTCGTCCTTTGCTACTACTCTCTGAATAGTGGCACCAATTTGTTCCACCCGAGTTGTGTGACGCGAAGCATCGTCCCGTTACATAATCGCTGTGCATATAAATTTCGCATAAGAATGACCGGAACGCCTAATTTTAATTTGAGCTTATGTGAGGGCACACCTTACAACTATAGAGAATTCAGGAACTTTACAGGATATGAAGTGCTCTGTTCTGTGTCCATGACTGTGTCTACTGTAAAATACTTTGTTGTTTCTCCTTGCACCTCTTTCAAAATGTTGGTATTAATTTGATTAACTATGTCATTATTTGGTACTACAATCGCTCTTTTACATAGCCACTGGTCGTCATTTATATTTCTTTGTAGATCTTGGTAAACGCTAGCAATCACTTCCGTATCACACTGCACCAAATTACTAAAATCCTCCATTAGTGACACACAGCCCTCGGCATCTGTTTCTAACAGCCCATCTCCAATTTTCAATAGTGTATCAGCATAATGTCCTGTATCAACGTCATTGTAGAGGTGCACTCTCATATTTGTCGCCAAGCTGAATCTCTTGACGTTTGCCCATAAGCTTGACGACTTGAGACAGGATTTCATTTCATCTGCAGGTGTGCCCCTCTGAATCACCGGTAAAGTTTGGCGGAAGTCACTAGCCAGTAGTACAACCATTCCTCCCATAATGCCTGTATTGTTTCATATATCCTCTAGAGTTCAGTTTAGGACCTCAATCGCTTTTTTGTGTGACATTGTGCTTTCGTCCCACACTAACAACTTATATTGACGCAGCATTGTACCGCGAGCGCTGTTTTTACTAAAATTGCAGATAGGTGATTCTTTGTGATCAAGATTTAGTGGCAACTTTAACACGGAATGCGCGGAACTGCCTTCATTCAGTAGTGTGGTGGCTATGCCGGAGGAAGCCACGGCTACAGAAATTTCTTTGTATTTTCTTATATGGGCCAGAAATAAATTTAACAAAATGGTTTTTCCTGTTCAACCAGGGGCATATAGAAAGAAGAGTGTACCATTCCTTGATTCCACTTGACGTAACACTTGGTCAAACGTGTGTCTTTGTTCCGGTAATAACCGGGGCACCATTTCGGTCACTTGCTGCTGCAACGCTGGGACATCATAGTTTAACTCTCAAAATATTTCCTCACTTAAGTCACTTGCATCTGATCGTGGAGGGCTAATCATTCCGAAATAGATTACCCTTTTCCCCACAATTGCCATTATTTTATCTTCAATTTTTGCAAGGGCTTCGTTATAAATGTATTCATTAAATGTCATGTCCGTGTGTGTCTGCTGTAGCCATTGCAAAATGTCTTCCGGTATGTACTATTTGTACTTATCCCACAACTGTTGGGGATTACTAAGGCCACAAGATTANCCTTTTCCCCACAATTGCCATTATTTTATCTTCAATTTTTGCAAGGGCTTCGTTATAAATGTATTCATTAAATGTGATGTCCGTGTGTGTCTGCTGTAGCAATTGCAAAATGTCTTCCGGTATGTACTATTTGTACTTATCCCACAACTGTTGGGGATTACTAAGGCCACAAGATTATATTAGGGTTGCATATAGTTTGTTACATGGACGGAGTACACACGGCTGAGGGCATCTGATGATTTAACTCCAGGCCTATTTTCAACAGGCCTGCCTTGAACGCGGCATTTCCACTCCTTTTTTGAAGTGTTCCAAGTGTATTAACGGGGACTTCGGCATATAACAAAGTTTTGCGAAAGAATCTGTCTGACCAAGCTGGAAAAAGGCTGTTAGTGTGGTCTTGGGTGGTGATGAGACACTTAAATTGAAGTTGTTCTCATTAAAGTGCACGTGCTCCCCGTTTTCCAAGTGCACGGCAAGATGAGTAACAGTTGGATGTCTCCCATGTAAGGGGAAACCAAGGAGCCAGCACGCTGCCTCGTTGCTACTGACATAACGCCCTGCTTGATAGGTCTGGACTTCATTAACGGGCTGCACCCCACCTTCATTTCTGATTTAATATCGCCTGATAATTTCCTTTATTTATATACTTGCATTATAAATATACGTTTATAATGCAAGTATATAAATAAAGTATATAAATAACTATACATTTAATAGCGCAGACAGGGCTGTAAGCTTCTACATTAATGTGAGTATTAAAAATTTACATATGACGGGCGAATATGGCACAGCCCAGCTATTGTCTAAGGTTACGAACACCCCGCCGAGAAACTTTACAGTGACTTTCTTAACACCATCTTCTGGTGCTCTGCGTCTGAATAAGGGGCAGTCTTTGTCATTGTGCTCTGTTACTTTTAGTAGCGTTCGTGGATATTTCCCACCTTTCAAGCAAGGCGATGCTGGGTTATGCACGCCACATGGACCGTGAACCATGTTTCGGACTATGGTGTCGTACAAATCCTTATCTTGTGCTGGATCCGGAATCTCATCGCTTATTTAACTGTCTGTTTGGTTGGGGCGCAGCTTCTCTTTGAGCCATATTAGTATGTACACATGTGGAAAACCTCGTTTTTGCCACTCAATGGAATACATGTAGCACTGTACGTCTCCGAATATTTTGCCTTTGGTAATAACATTAATTACGTTTTGTACTTTTAAACTAAATACTCTGGCAACTAAATCGTGTCTGTCAGTATCTTTTTGTCCGGGCATTAGCTCCTCCGTAATTTCCTTCCATGAGGGATTGCAAGTGAAAGTAACAAAAATATCGGGTCTACCGTAACTCCGTACATAGGCGAATGCATCCTGGGTGTATTCGTGCAGGTAGCGGGGGCTGTTGACGAATTAAGACGGAAAAATTACAATTTTACCTAAATCACTGGGGTTTTCATTAGCATCGCTATTAATGACATCTTGCAGATGTATGTAATTCTCAACTCGCAGCCATTTTTATTTAAAGAGATGTAGCGGAGGCGTTCGGTTTCTACTTTGATATACATGTTTACCAGAAACTGATGAAAAAGTTGTCTGCACCGCGCGAAGAGATTGAAATCATTCTCTCGCAACATCATATGATACGCATAAAAATCCATACACGAAATTTTTTGTTCAGAAAAGGCTGTTTTTTTAAAGGATTAATGAGTGGAATTTAAAAATGATATCCCTCTTGTCCCTTGCTATAAATCAACGGATATTGCAGGGCGTCATAAAACTTATGAGTGTCGGCTACCCGTGTCAACGTATTGTCATGTTCTAGCAGGACAATGTCTCGCGATGAGAACTGGTCGCCGCTCACCACTGCATAGATTTCATTAATTAAAGGTGCATTGCAGTGCCTCCCATGCTCTCCACTTGGAGTCAGACCAGCATAGACGACTACCTTAAAATCCTCATGTGGCAGGTTCTCTAAAGCGGTTTTAAATGTGTTTATCAAGATGTTGTGATCATGCAACATTCTTTGAATTTTCAACACCATGTCTCTTTCAACTCCTTGAATAAATTGGCAGCGGCGGTTTGTTTCAATTTCTTCGTTACAAATTAAATATACCTCCAAAAATTGATGCTGTTCATTGACAGCTGGAAAAAGCGCACCTATTCTACTATAAGCTTGCCCTTGAACAGTAAACGTTGGCGAAAATCCAGGCATCATTTTCTCTTTGTCAACTCCAAAAGATGTCATTTGGAAACATGAGTTGTACTTTCTGATCCTATTTAAAAAGCACCGTGATTCATCGACGTCATACAAACAGAGAGTTTTCAGAGGCTCTTCTGGCTCACCAAGTAAAGGAAGGGAAACTTTCCCGCTGGAACAGCACATCCCTGCGGTCTCATATTTCCATTTCAAAGCGCTACAAAACCGGCACGACTTGTCCAGGAGTCCGATAGCAATAAGCCTGTGATTCTTATAATCAGTTAAGGGATCGTAATGAAATGCCGCATCATTAAATACAGACCAAGTGTTTCTTTGAAAAACTCGTTGACGTTCCACTTGAAGTTCCGCGTTTGCGATTCTTCTCGCCTATGACTGTTCAGGTGTTTCGGATGTCCTTAAAGCAGCCTGTCGTTTTGCTTGTTCTTCCAATCGCAATAAAAATCAGCCAATATCACCTTTCAGCCCTCCAACTATTTCTGTGGAAGAAACTACGTTGATTTGTTGCTCGGTTGCGACGTTGTATTGCCGCCGTTGCATTGTTATTACGTTTGTGTACTTTTTCATTTTCCAATAAGAATTTCCCCGAGGGAATGAGATATTTTTTCAGTGTAAAAAGTAGCCCATGTCACTTCCCGTCCCTCCAACTATCTCTGTGCAAAAAAAAAACGCGTTGATCCGTTGCTCCGTTGCGACGTGAAAGAAGGACAAACAAACAAACACACTTTAGCATTTATAATATATGAATAGATTACTTTGCATGCTCTGTCGTTATCTGCAGACTCTGATGGGACCTTAGCCAGACCCACCAAATAATAAAAAAATCTAAAGTTTTGAAGTCGAGAATCGATCCCTCATTCCCTGGGTACCCTCTAAAACGAAGTGGCAGTCAATGTCAAAACACAAAAGTATAGTCACAGATATCGCCATAATATAAATAGTGTTTTAACCCTCACCTCACAAGTTGAAATTTGCGTGAAAATGCCAATACATAAATATAGCCCGTATTAGCAGTGTCAAATTTTCACTGTCCATATAGGAATATAGTGTATTCGAGGTTTCTTCATCCTTTTTTAATCAAACCTATGAAAAAACACACCATGTGTTTGGTTGCTTCCTGTATATATATATATATATATCACAAGTTCTTAATACTTGTGATAAAATAAAAGTGGCTTTTATTTTGTTCAATTGAACTTTAATTATATTTTATCTATAAGTTACAATATTTCATATATGACTCGTGCGAATAAAACAGAGAGATAATAGGTGCGTTGGCAAGGCCCGGTAAGAAATAGTTATTAGCCTATTCACCATTTATTACAATGAGTGCGCACGAATGAGGTGCGTTGGCACTCTGGTGCAGTTTTCTAAGCTTTGTTTTAATGAGGTGGAGGAATATCCTTGAATAATAAAATTAGCAGGGCTTCATAAAGTTGAAAGTAACCGTGAATGGAGTAACTAAATCATTAATACATTGCAATGTAGTAAGACAAGACTTACCCTTGCGGGAACCCACTCTGCAGTATATTAGTCGCGACATTCCACAATATTCTATAAGGTCTAATATATTGAAATATCGTCCAGCTTCACACGGAGTCTCAGTAGGGCATACATCTGGACTTCGTGGCGTCGATACGGTTCTACTCCCGACTAAAAATTCGTGGCGGATCAAGTGTATGTTACATCTTCGAAATTACATAAAATAATATCAGAAACGAGTTACAGGTATACGAAGTAAATAAAACTCCCCCGCCCTCCTTGTTGCAAGTGTTCAACTACGGATTAGTCATAGTCCATGTTCAAATAAACATAAATCGGCATGTAAACAACGATTATGTAATAAACTATTTTTTTTCTGAGTAACGGTAAGAACTATTTTCTTGAAGCATAAATGACACTACATTTTTTTACTTTAGTTTGAAGACGTATAATAAATTCATATGTTGCAATATCAGGTTAAAAGGGAACATGTAGTTATATCGTGCTCCTTAATCATTATTGTTTTTAAGGTTTTTTATGACGAGAATATGTCATATGAGGACTATACCTATTTATATGTGCCAAATAAATACTGGTTTACATAGTACCAAACAATTATATGGTTCTAACCCACAAACATGTTTTTTAACAGACAGACATTAATTCGTCCGATAGTGAGACAGATTTTACTCTAACAAGAAAAAATATGAATGAATCAAGCGGTTTATTTTCTATGGAATAAAATTATTTGTCCAAAAGAAAAATTTATTTGATTTTTTTTATTTCATCGACACTGTTTAAACACACGCCTTAATTAAGTCGCAGACCTACAAATAATTTTTCATGTACAATAAATTTGGTTGAGTGGGCAAGGGATGTAGGGACTCTATAAAGATTTCAAATCACCTAATATCACTGAATATAAAGATAAATTCAAAAGAAGCAAAGCCATTGCAAAATATCACAGCGTTTCTGATTTCAGTTTCCAATTTTGGCATAAGAAGCTTCCAAATGCTTCAGCTTTGCTGTGGCGCCATTATGCGAGTAGAGAAGTAATTGGAGCGAGCCATCACACCTTGTTTTTCAGACAGTTGCAAGGGAGGACGGGCATTGCATTGCGCTCTGTTTGAAGGGGACCAAACACGTCACAAGCATGCGTAAGCGATCGCACCGCTGCCTTTCGTCGGATAAGGAAACTAGCGCCGAACACGTTGACCATTCCCTAATGCTGTTTTTATTCTTAGTTTATACCGCACATCGCAGAACTAGGTGGGTCAATATTTGCCTCGCGTACAATGTTAAAGCACCTCCGCTGTTAGCCAACGGTTATAACAACAACTCTTTTAAAATTCGTACTGAACTTTTTCTTTATGCCCGATCTCCCCTTCAATGATATAATGTAAAAAAAAAATTGATATTTCTACAGGAAAAAAAATTAGCATTGAAACCAATAAAAGTTTTGAAAGCCACTCATGTTACTTTTGCGGCAAACCTTACTCGGAGTACAAAACAAAAATAATTAAATGGCCAAACATTGCAAATATTTAGCAGTTTTGATTTGCCTTCGAAAAATTTAAAGATTTGTGATGAATTGGTACATTAACCCTTATGTAGTTGACAGTCGGTGTAGCGTATACAGTTAAAAGATGTTTTGAAATCTTTATTCACAAAATGTGTAGTTAACCGAGACGAAGCTGACGTAATGAGAATTCATCGCGACGTAATGGTTACTATGGGCGCACAAGAAGGTCGCACGAGACCATTGTTATATTGGCCATATTGTGTGCCGAGGGAAATGTACACTCAGGAATAACGAGGATGAGAACCCATAAAAATAATGAGAGAGAGAAGAAATAAAAATAATAATATCTGAAGTTGTGCTGTAATTTGTTTGCCGAACTTAAACCTGGCAGTATGGAGTTTTGCCAACAGTTCAAGAAATCTCCTTCAATGTGGTATTTGTAGTCATTTGGTATAACAGAACAAGAAACTTACCCCCAGTTCTATCCGTTGAACATAGGTTTAACAGCGGCTGAATTTTCCCTGCTGTATCCTTATCCGTATCGACAGAGATTATGTAACTTTTAAATTCCTGCGCCATACCTTTCGGGAACAATGTATATAATTTGTTTTGGTATATTTTGTCAAAGATCCGTAAGATGTCTTTCGGCAAGACCTGCTTGCTAAAACCTTGATAAGTTTCAAATAATTAATAACCCACAGTCCTTTTATTGTAGCGGAATAAACCTTCGGGACTGACTGTATTTAGTATATCAGTTTATTGTATGATTATATTTTTCGCTCTATACAATACAAGAAAATATTGTTGCAGAGAATTACATTTTGAACTATTAGAATTATTGTCCCAAAATCGTCTATTTTTACTGTTACAATAATTAAACAAGACCGTTCAAAACACGCATACCTATTANTTTGCCGAACTTAAACCTGGCAGTATGGAGTTTTGCCAACAGTTCAAGAAATCTCCTTCAATGTGGTATTTGTAGTCATTTGGTATTACAGAACAAGAAACTTACCCCCAGTTCTATCCGTTGAACATAGGTTTAACAGCGGCTGAATTTTCCCTGCTGTATCCTTATCCGTATCGACAGAGATTATGTAACTTTTAAATTCCTGCGCCATACCTTTCGGGAACAATGTATATAATTTGTTTTGGTATATTTTGTCAAAGATCCGTAAGATGTCTTTCGGCAAGACCTGCTTGCTAAAACCTTGATAAGTTTCAAATAATTAATAACCCACAGTCCTTTTATTGTAGCGGAATAAACCTTCGGGACTGACTGTATTTAGTATATCAGTTTATTGTATGATTATATTTTTCGCTCTATACAATACAAGAAAATATTGTTGCAGAGAATTACATTTTGAACTATTAGAATTATTGTCCCAAAATCGTCTATTTTTACTGTTACAATAATTAAACAAGACCGTTCAAAACACGCATACCTATTAGATTTTAGGTGCATCTACTTTCAGTAATTTATGAGCCTAGAGCAACACGAAGACAACCGAGATAGAGAAGCCAGTAANATTTTAGGTGCATCTACTTTCAGTAATTTATGAGCCTAGAGCAACACGAAGACAACCGAGATAGAGAAGCCAGTAATGAATTTACTTGTGCATCCATTAATTCGACAAACTCTAAAAATGAAAAAGCATTAATAATTGAAACAGCTAAAAAAATGTATAACTGAAGGCGAGCCCACTGATAACGTAAGAAACCTAGTGATAGTATTTCATAGACTAGCTTATTGCGTTACCACGAAACCTCTACTGCACATAAACAAATTAATAACTTAATTCATCTAACGTTGTTGTGATAACTGAATGGGCACCGCACTCTGTAAATCATTTCTCGTAAGAAAATACTGTTTAGTTGGGACACGGGAAACTAAATACTCAATTGGCCAACGGCCAGCCAACAAGAAACCACGTGCAGTAAATTTTGCGTATCCGGGGTGGTGTGGACCGTAGGATGGCAGTAAGCGAGAATGCAGAGAAAACGGAAATGGTTTACTTGCAGTGCTGTA
Organism: Clitarchus hookeri; assembly: GCA_002778355.1. NCBI lineage: Eukaryota > Metazoa > Arthropoda > Insecta > Phasmatodea > Phasmatidae > Clitarchus > Clitarchus hookeri. The sequence goes on from NQII01002344.1 coordinate 92,668, forward strand.
TATACGCGATTCACATCTAGCTTGTACAGAATACCAGTAAATATGTACCTGTCTCAAAAATTTTAAACAGTCGTCTATATGCTATTTGCGTTAAAGAGAATACTGTTTGAAGCCCTCCCAACATGCAAAAAAGAACTAATAAATATAAATTACTTTATTGCCACCTCAGACATTTACTTTTGAGAGTGGTGAAATGTATAAATGTTTACTTAAAAACTGACTAAAAGGAACATTTTTAACAGGCCCTTAAAAAGTGCTTACATTACCATTACTAACATATAGAAAAATCACTTTTCTTAATTCTCTGGCATTGTTTCTCTAAGTTCTTACTTTGAGACGCGTGCAGTCAGGGACAGTTTAATTTTCCTTCACTTGTTGCTTCAAAATGTATTGAGCACCGTGAGAAAGCTGTAGTTTGAATAACTGTTTAATGCAGTAGCTATCGTTTTTTCTCTCCCTCTTATTTTCTAGCTCGCTACTTGTTTCTCCCATATCGGAGATACATTGAATTACTCTGCTAATAATGTGTGCAGTGCCTTCTTAATAACAGTTTTCCTCATGTTTCAGCTACAACACTGAGAAATAAAGCGAGGAACCTTTCCAATAATAGTAAAATTATGCTCCTGATGAATCTAATTCAAGATACACCAAACCAAAACTTGTAAAAGTAATGCCAAATGGGATCAAAAAAAGTGTATTTAAATTAGAAATAAAGCAATTTTTCATTTAAAAATCGTTGAAGTATTTTTAGTGAAGTCATTTAAAGTTATGTATTCTATAGACCGGCCCCTGGAAATTATTCGGGCTTTAAAAATTATATACACAAGTGCACAAGTCGTAAGAAAATGCAGTTCACAATTTCAGCAGATGTGATGAATTCTTTTGAAGGTGTAACAGTCAAATAATGTGGCCAGGAAATCCGGTTTCTTGTGTTTAAGAGAAACGTTAGAAAACGATTTTTGGTAGTGAATCTGTGGTTTTTTTTAAAAATAATTTTATTGTATCAGTTGAAAACGCACGGATACTACTGTTAGAGCAAAATTTCTTTACGTTTCAAAGCCAATTTAAGAAAAACGCTGATCCGTTTTACTGTAGTAATAATACATACAATAAATAGTCTGAAGAGAAAAATACGTATTATTTTAATACAATGAAAACTGAACATAATAAAACATGAGCAAAAAGTATTAACGAGTTTCAAATTTCTTAGAAAAATGCATGTTACGTGTAAAATAAGAAGGAAATGAAAAGTACTTATCTATGTATGTGCATGAAGAAAATGTTCTAGCACACTGATTTAACTATTACCAGTATGGCTGTAGTGATATTTTTATAGCATTAGCTTCAAACTGTTAACTCTGTTTATGCTTATCCCGTCGTAAAATTTTCGGTTTGATACCTTTTTTGGTTTCACATTACTTATAGCGAACCGACCGACATGGTACACGAACTACTACTGCTAGTGCGAGATCTGAACCCGCAGCTCACGTGAAGATAACTGTAGCGAGTTTAAACGTATTCCATACTACATTTCCTGCTTGGGAGCTCCGCAAAGGACTGTGTAAATGTGGTGACTCGCGCGGTCCGTTGCTAGTTTAACTGCACGCGCGCCGTTCTAGTTTCCTTGCGAGCTACTCCCTGAGCTTGTGGCACTGGCGGCCATGGAAATATACTGTGAGATACTAAAATTGCATAGGTTTAAGTAATTGTTAGTTATGAGTCGCTATAACAGTGAGATTTTTTCTTTTATTTTGCTGTTTGGCTTTACTTGTTCATTTAAATGCACAGAAAACAGTAAAATGTTTTCTCTGCATTCACACGTACATTCTACGACTCGTGGGGCTGTAACTATTCAAGTAACAACATTCTTCCAGGCTGGTTGGCGGCAGTGTAAAGTGTTTGACTTGCTTGACTGGAGTGCAACACAAAATTATGTCGTGAGGTTGGGTTTGCTTGTTTTTCTTCTTTTGAATGGAATTTCTAAGCGAATTTGTATAGTTTAAAATACTTTAAAAAATGTCATGTGTAAATGTTATTATAACTTAATCGTAGCTAATTTTTTACAATCTAGGTAGAATTTTATAACGGGCGAAACTTATTAAAGCGAGCTAAAACAAATTAATTTTTAAAATAAATATTTAATAAAATTGTTTTAAATTATTAATTTTGTGGTATGTCAGCTATTTGAATTAAGCAGATTCGTTTTTTCAGTTCTTACATCAGTTTGATTTTAAATTTCTGACAAAATGGACTAAATATTCGTGAAATACAAGTACGGAAGGTAATAGCGAATGAAAGCAGGTGGTATTTTCACGTTAAGGTCAGGAAGCAGCACCAAAATTTCCAGGTAAAATGGCACTTGTTAAATTACAGTGAAAGGGCAGTCTAGCTCGCAGCACTGAACGGAAGCTTTCAAATGGACGAGCACGTATAGAAGCAAGTAAATATTCACGCACGCACTCTCCAGTTATTTTGCTGGAGTTGCTTTAGGAAAACGTTGTACATAAAAGTTTAATAATAATTTTGCATTCTGTACACTCTCCTATATTCCTTCAAAATAATAGAACCACACACACTACATGGCCTTAATTTCTAGATACCCCCATTCTTCTAACTATAAAATTTAATTTTTAAGTAATTCCTATTTGCCTGTTTGAAATGGCAAGGGAATTGAGGTAAAATTCATATAATTTAAATACGTTCATATTTGCAATATACGTACAATATATTATTAGATGAAATTCAGAAATACAGATTTATTAAGAGTATACAAATTGATAATATATTTAGAGCTGTATACAGAAACACTGCTGCTGTATACAGTAAGAGTCGTGATTCTCTGTAAGAAAGTCCCCAAACATTGTACTTGGGTAACTTTTAACACCAAACGTTTGGTAGCCATGCCAGGCAAGCATTAGTACTACACTGTTGGTAGCCATGTAAGATAATCTATCTTAAAACTGTTCATAAAACAACGTTCGGAGTTGTGAAGAACACCATAGTTTTTTCTAAAGTGTGGATATGTGATTAAAGAATATTTAATCGCGTATTTAAAATGAGTCGAACGGGTATGAGGTATCGCTAAAAATTGCGTACGAAAGGATAATGTACCTAGGCAATTATTAACGAAATATTATTAAGAAAGCTAGAATTATAGGGCGTGAATACGTTGGTCATGGCGAGATAAAATAGCGAGCTCGAGCTCGTCAATCACTCTGCAGCTCAGTGAAACAAAGTTATCTTATGCCTAGGAAAATTATGAATATCATTCATTAGATTAGTTTGTAGCAATAGGAAATATCAACCTGCTTCTGAATTGCTATTTCTCTGCTACAGAATATATACAGGTTTGACATTATGAAATATTATTTAGACTATATCAAGCAGAGCTTCCCTCCTCCAGTTAAAGAAATCCATCTGCTTGCAGATAACTGTCCACCACATAACAAAAACCACACAATTGTTGGATTCTGTCTCGCGTTCAGTGATACTGGTAGATTTCAAACTGTGAGACAGTGTTCTTCAATACGAGGGCAGTCATTCCTAGAGTAAGATGAAGTTCAGCATCGCAAGGCGGCCTATTAGAACAAGCGACCTGGTATATACAGTTAAGGAGATCTGTGAACTTATATGTAACCCATCCAGCAAGTCACCCAATACTGTTACTCTGCTTAATGAGCAACAAAAGATACTAATCATAGATTTGAAAAGTTGGTGATCATTTTACTACAAAATAAGTGTAACGTGACTGGAAACTAGGCAACATGTGCGCGAGGCAAAAGAGGCCTCCAATATCTCCTAATACCGTTACTTTAAGTACTCTTCGGGGATGAACAGTATTGTGAACATGGGAGAGTGGTAAGCGGTTCTGATTTATCAAACGTTAGTGCTAGAAAATAAATTAGTTGTAATTTTACCAACCATTACAGCATATTCATCTCGAAGAGTACCCAGGAAAACACAAATGTTCGAAGTCTTGAAAAGGTATTCTGCTACGTATGAATCTGTGGAGTGTACTGATTTATACAATAAGTTAACTGTGTGGCCAACAATTGCTGCAGATGATACAGACAATGAAGACAGAACCACAATAGACTACGTGAGACGATGACTTAATGATCAATGATTGTTTTATTAATGGAAGTAAGTGTAATATGATCAAATTTCTGTTCCTTACGTTTATAACGTATTCTTACCTAAATTTTCATTCATAGGAATAGTATATATATGTGTATATATTTATGTATACATATAAACCCAAAAAACTTATTCCACATCCCATCTACTGTAAGAAGGTACCCAAGGCCAAATAACCAAAATATTTTTCCTATTGACATCCAGCAATGTGGAAATTTTATAGGAGCAAGCAACATCAACATGCCGTTGAGAATTTGCCGAACAATTTTATTTGGCATCATCCTTATGATTTCCTTTTAAATATTTTTTATTTAGTTTACTCATTAACTCTTAACTTGGTTCTACTGACAATCGTTTGTGTCGACACTAGTGAAGAATCAATCTGCGGTGTAGTGCATTTTAAGAATCATTTATGTATGATCATCATCCTCAATATTATTGTCAAAGGATAATTTTGTATGTAACAGTTTGGTGTCGCTGGAAGAAAGTTGAATTATCGAATTTGGGACTAGGAAATTTATAAACTTTTTTGGCTTATTATTTTGCAATGTGACAAATACCTAAAAATTAAAATTTTACAAGGTTACAACACGCAGTTCAGCGTGGTAAGTTATTTTATATTTAAAGTTTTTTTTAAGCTAAACATCATTTAACATCAAAACCTCACTCAAACACAACACCAAATATATTTTTATGAATATATTCAAGAAATAAGTAATACAAATATTATATGCTATTTATCAAACGAAAAAAACCTATTAACGACAAAATATATTGGAACTTACATTAAACAAAATACAAATTTGAATATTCTGTATAATATAAAGTCGATTCCACTTTGAAAATTACTGCAACATTGATTCATTAGGTACTTCATTCACATCTCATAAATAACACGTTATGGATGTGTGTTGGTGTAATTTTTTATAAAATGTTTAACTTATACGGGCGTTTTTTGCATTATAAATACAGAAGTCCGAAAAACATTAGGTTGTACATTGCATAGATGCGCCCATATCTCTGCTATATTCCCTACACAAACTTGTTAAATTGGAATTGGGACATTGAATATTACATATTCTCAATCATTACTTTAACTTAGACCGCTAGGCACAAGACTATCAAACCAATACGGAGGATCAGCTCCCTAGAAACATCATGCAAAATGTACAGATACTGATTTATCAACCAATAAAAATGTATTTACGTAACAGTTGAGTATTTCTCTTCATTTTAATTTTGGAAACTGAAATATCATTTAATAAAAATTACTGTNGTATTTACGTAACAGTTGAGTATTTCTCTTCATTTTAATTTTGGAAACTGAAATATCATTTAATAAAAATTACTGTTTTTTATATGTTTTTCAAAAACAAAATAATATTGTAAATCAATTAAATAACAGGATAAATAATAGGACAAATACCTAACATTTAGAACAGGGTGCATTACAAATCAACTAAAATATTGATGGCACATTTGGAAAGATTCGTGGACCATCAAGGACCAAGCCAAGATCAATCAGTGGTCCGCAGTCCACAGTTTGAAAACAAATACTATAAAGATACATACATTATTCGTGTAGTATTTGTGCCTGTTTCAAATTGTTATGTCTCCACAAAAATATTAGAGAAGACATTGACAAGATATAACAAAACCCGCACTACTAAACTAACTAACAAATATTGTTCTTGGGCCTTTGGAAAAATGTGCGAATTCCTTTCTTGTTTTCCTCGTTGTTGTCTCTGTCGTGGGTTCCTCGTCGATCGCCAAAACATCTTCGGCGTTGTAAGAGGCTATCTCGGGATCGATGACTCGGCACACTCGAGCCAAGCAGCGGAGTGAAGGTGAAGGGAACTTGAAAAATTTTCCGCGACTCAGCAGCACCCGCCGCTGTAATTGGGGACACTCCGCGGTTCCAGAGTGTCACCGGAGGATATGGCCTCGCTCGACGTCTTCAGACCGTGTTCTGCGTACCATTCAATTTAGGGCATCAGCTCCACATTTCAATTGTCCTCTACATAGAAACTGCAATTTCGGGAGTCCTGTAGCACCAGTTTGTCTCAAGACGGTGTCCAAGGAAGTTTAGAAAATTATGCTGTCGCAAAGTATTACCGGCAAACTGAAAATAATTACAGAAATAAGCACACAAGAAAATAAACAGGTAAAATTGGTTGGCATCTACATTGCTTTGGTAAGTGTTATCATTTGTAATAGCAGTTGTGGGAGTCTCCAAACAAGGTTTAACGAGTACACTAACATGTCAGTTAACACCTTTAATTATATTGTTTTAATCAACTCACAACAAACATTTCTACTCTTAATTTTCTGTGCTGATCTGCCACTGACGTCAGTGGCGCTTATTGACGCGCGAAGAATCTCGAATTATTGGAGATAATTTTTTGGCGCTTGCTGCAGCTGATTAACGCTAGCGCGCGCGAGCTGCCCTCTGTCCAGAAAAAGAATTTTGATCACTCGCCACTTGCGTTATCGCCTCCACGCACAAGGTGACCAATTGTGACCAACAGTCTTTCCGTCGACAACTCGCCTGAACGTGGATTTAACTGGTGATCCTATATTTTTATGGCACACCAATAAAGTAAAATGTTTGACGCATGTCAAAGATAACTGCTAAGTTTCTGTATAGAAATATAAGCATCTTAAATTTATCCTGAAAACTTTTTTCTAAATACTTATACCCCCCAAAAATTATCCTTATGTTNACTAAGTTTCTGTATAGAAATATAAGCATCTTAAATTTATCCTGAAATTTTTTTTCTAAATACTTATACCCCCCAAAAAATTATCCTTATGTTTCAAATGGACTTAAAAATTGTCTGTGGACACGAACCGTTTCTAATATGATTTTTTTTCGGATTTAGACACTAATATCGGTTTAGAATCANGTATTTACGTAACAGTTGAGTATTTCTCTTCATTTTAATTTTGGAAACTGAAATATCATTTAATAAAAATTACTGGTTTTTATATGTTTTTCAAAAACAAAATAATATTGTAAATCAATTAAATAACAGGATAAATAATAGGACAAATACCTAACATTTAGAACAGGGTGCATTACAAATCAACGAAAATATTGATGGCACATTTGGAAAGATTCGTGGACCATCAAGGACCAAGCCAAGATCAATCAGTGGTCCGCAGTCCACAGTTTGAAAACAAATACTATAAAGATACATACATTATTCGTGTAGTATTTGTGCCTGTTTCAAATTGTTACGTCCCCACAAAAATATTAGAGAAGACATTGACAAGATATAACAAAACCCGCACTACTAAACTAACTAACAAATATTGTTCTTGGGCCTTTGGAAAAATGTGCGAATTCCTTTCTTGTTTTCCTCGTTGTTGTCTCTGTCGTGGGTTCCTCGTCGATCGCCAAAACATCTTCGGCGTTGTAAGAGGCTATCTCGGGATCGATGACTCGGCACACTCGAGCCAAGCAGCGGAGTGAAGGTGAAGGGAACTTGAAAAATTTTCCGCGACTCAGCAGCACCCGCCGCTGTAATTGGGGACACTCCGCGGTTCCAGAGTGTCACCGGAGGATATGGCCTCGCTCGACGTCTTCAGACCGTGTTCTGCGTACCATTCAATTTAGGGCATCAGCTCCACATTTCAATTGTCCTCTACATAGAAACTGCAATTTCGGGAGTCGTGTAGCACCAGTTCGTCTCAAGACGGTGTCCAAGGAAGTTTAGGAAATTATGCTGTCGCAAAGTATTACCGGCGAACTGAAAATAATTACAGAAATAAGCACACAAGAAAATAAACAGATAAAATTGGTTGGCATCTACATTGCTTTGGTAAGTGTTATCATTTGTAATAGCAGTTGTGGGAGTCTCCAAACAAGGTTTAACGAGTACACTAACATGTCAGTTAACACCTTTAATTATATTGTTTTAATCAACTCACAACAAACATTTCTACTCTTAATTTTCTGTGCTGATCTGCCACTGACGTCAGTGGCGCTTATTGACGCGCGAAGAATCTCGAATTATTGGAGATTATTTTTTGGCGCTTGCTGCAGCTGATTAACGCTAGCGCGCGCGAGCTGCCCTCTGTCCAGAAAAAGAATTTTGATCACTCGCCACTTGCGTTATCGCCTCCACGCACAAGGTGACCAATTGTGACCAACAGTCTTTCCGTCGACAACTCGCCTGAACGTGGATTTAACTGGTGATCCTATATTTTTATGGCACACCAATAAAGTAAAATGTTTGACGCATGTCAAAGATAACTGCTAAGTTTCTGTATAGAAATATAAGCATCTTAAATTTATCCTGAAAACTTTTTTCTAAATACTTATACCCCCCAAAAATTATCCTTATGTTTCAAATGGACTTTAAAATTGTCTGTGGACACGAACCGTTTCTAATATGATTTTTTTTCGGATTTAGACACTAATATCGGTTTAGAATCANAAAATTGTCTGTGGACACGAACCGTTTCTAATATGATTTTTTTTCGGATTTAGACACTAATATCGGTTTAGAATCACGCGTTTTCTGCCCAACTTTCACAACGCACTTCATACGCTAGACAGGCATATACATTTTCCAGAATATGTTATTGTCCATGTACTGCTGCCGTAGTTGGAATTCAGTCTCCTGTTAGACTCGGTCACGCACGGAATTAAAGCCACCACCAGAGCGCCTAATGTTACTTTTTGGCCCAAAGTCTTGAAGGACACGTCAGACGAAACAGGTATTAACCACTCATATGAAATAAATTTAAAATTTTTACAATGTATAGAATGTTACCAAATAACGAAGCTCAACAAGATTTTCTACTACCGGTTTCTACATGCAAAAGTCGCGTCGCTGTGAAACAGCGGCTAGAGCACTTGCCCCCACTAAGACGAATCGGGTTCCATTACCGGCGGGGTCGCTCCCGGATTCTCGCACGTGGGAATCGTTCTGGACAACGCTGCTGCTTGGCGGGTTTTCTCGGCGACCTTCCATTTCCCCCGCCCTTGTATTCCGGCACTGCTCCAAATTCACCTCACGTCATCTTCATCGGCTCTCCAGACCTCCATGTTATAAGCCACCAAATATCCTTACTCTCTACCCAGGAGTTCGTGTGTTCGAGTTTCCGACGTAAATACGCAAAAAATAAACCATACATTTTAGTTTTTACGATTTTAATATGTTATATTAATGAATAAACATATATGCAATGCAATATTGTGAACTGTTATGAAGCTGTGCAGTAATTTTGAACCAAAAATCGTTGTTTAACCCTTTTAGACCCGTTGTTATTTACTGTTTCAGGCGTTGGAAATAATCATTATTATGATGCTTGCTATACTTAAATCGACACAACGCTTGTTTGGTTGTCACAGCCAATGAACTGTAGGCTATATGTCCGGCTACAGTAATATGAACCAATTATGATCTAGACCAGTAATACGGTTTGCGAATCATTTACCCACAGGCAAGATCATTGGAAATTGAGCTTCGCAGTGTGAAGTATAGACCAAAAATGACGTACACGCGCGTAATGTGCACAGTTGTGTACACTGATGCGAATGGATTTAAAAAAANAAGTATAGACCAAAAATGACGTACACGCGCGTAATGTGCACAGTTGTGTACACTGATGCGAATGGATTTAAAAAAACGTTTTAACAATACATAACTTGTAAATATTATATAACTTATAAGCGATTGCAAATTTATTTTTCTTTTACNAAAAAACGTTTTAACAATACATAACTTGTAAATATTATATAACTTATAAGCGATTGCAAATTTATTTTTCTTTTACGAATATAAATTGATTATGAGGTTAATTGAAAATGTTCACGTTTAACATTTCAATTGGCATGTATTTGCCTCTACTGTGCAGGGAAAACTATTTGCGAAATTTCATCCCCAGTACAGCCAGTTGGGATAGAGTGCAATACCTTCAGAACGCAAGCCACATACATGNTATTTGCGAAATTTCATCCCCAGTACAGCCAGTTGGGATAGAGTGCAATACCTTCAGAACGCAAGCCACATACATGGTCGTGTGTCTAAACTCGCTCGAAGGAGAACGAGCAAGAATATCACAACGTCGCTTAAAAGCTGTCGGGGAAAAAACAGCAATAAATAATTTGCATATTTTTTGTAATAAAACTTATTTTTAAACTGTCAGGCTTCACTCTTCAGATGATTTACCACTGCTGCTAAAATTGAACACTGCAGACTCATTACAAAATATTTCAATTATAGATTATATTGAAAATAAGGATTCTATTTATACGTTCAGATTATTTTATTTGACAATCTAAATAGTCAATTTTTACAGGCATTGTAGACAATGTTCCCGGTTACATGTTTCATGAATCTGGTTCATTTTCAGCATTGTTACAACTTGAGGGCTGTGGAAAGATATCGTTGTGCACGAATTCCTAGAAAATAAAATTAAGAACAGATTGCTGGTAAACTATCGTACAGAGCAATAGTTTCCACCGTTTATAGTTTTCAATTTAAGAATTCCCAAGTTTTGTAAAAATTTTGTGGTGTAAATAACAAAATCAATATATGCAGAAGCAAGCCTTAAATTTACCAAATATAATTTTTTCGACATCTATATAACACTGTTATAAGACGTTAGTGAGGCGTATCCAAATTCGTAAGTTATGGAGGTCTTAATAAAAATAAAATAACCGAACTTGATTCTTAATTTATTCACATAGCTAAATATTTACAACATTAAACTGCCTTATCTTTACTATCACACACATTAGTCTCAGTGAGCGCACTATTTAATGTATATATCAAATTTACTTAAATATATTTTCACTGTCTATATTGGTTCTAGTCATTTAATTCACACTAATTATTTACACTTATTTAATCTGTCTATTGCCATCATTCGATATTACTATTACTCACGCATCCAGTTCAGTAGTTCTGCCCGTCAGTCTCACTCTTCACTGTACCGATGCTTGCAGTTCGCAGACTTCACTCCCGCTGATCACCCTCGCCGCCACTCGTTACTTTGCTAGTTAGTAGCTTTGCTGTCTTCGCACACCTGGCGCTAAGGTAGCACAATCCTTCAAACGCTAAAACTGTTGCCTCGGAGGCCTCTCGCGGCTTAATTAGTCTTTCTGGCTCGATGTAGAAGGTACCCCGCACACCGAGTCTCACTGAGAGAGGCAAAGGCGATAGCCAGAACAATCTTACAAGGATGATATTAGAAATTCAATCCGCCCAAGGACGGGCGAGTACGAATCCCGATAGGCTTATCGTGGCACATCTAGCGGCTAGCCTTTGTAAAAATCCTTGCTCTTCTCGGGTTATTTCCCACCCCTGACACACTGATTCGTTCGTTCGAGCGGGACGGGGAAAAGGAAGCGAAGAAGTGCAGCAATCATATAACAATACTAAAATGGTTATATCCTAAACAAATATTAACAAAATTTGCTAATGGTAGCTTTAAAAAAATATAATTCCGTAAAAATTTTTTTTTTTGTGATTTGTTATTAGAGTTATTTTAAAAATTATATAAATTTCAATCCAATTATTTTTGCATAAGTACAAATTTTATGGTATCTATACGTTTTATTGGGGAAAAAGTGAACAATTATTTACTCAAAACTATACATTGTATAAACTACTAGCTTTTATCACCGGCTTTGCTCGCGCGGTTATAGCAACAAACTTATAGGGAGAAATAACGGTATTTGTTAGTAGACAGACACTGATCATAAACACAGAAAAGAGCTCTAACGAGGTAATTTTTTGGTGCTAGAATCACTCTTTCACATAGCCGCTGGTCGTCATTTATATTTCTTTGTAGATCTGGGTAATCGCTAGCAATCAGTTCCGTATCACTCTGCACCAAATTACTAAAATCCCCCGTTAGTGACACACAGCCCTCGGCATCTGTTTCTAACCGCCCATCTCCAATTTTTAATAGTGTATCAGCACAATGTCCTGTAACGTCATTGTAGAGGCGCACTCTCATATTTGTCAAGCTGGTTTTCTTGACATTTGCTCATAAGCTTCACGACTTAAGACAGGCTTTGATTTAATCTGCAGGTATGCCCTTCTGAATCACCTGTATATTTTGGCGGAAGTCACCAGCCAGTGATACAACTCTTTCCTCCCATAATGTCTGTATTGTTTCGTATATCATATAGAGTTCGGTTTAGGGCCTCAATCGCTTTTTTGTGTATGTAATTCTGCTTTCGTCCCACACTAACAACTTACATTGACGCAGCATTGTACCCCAAGCGCTATTTTTACTAATTTTTTTTTCCTGAGAGAATGAGATATTTTTTCGGGATAAAAGCAGCCTTTGTCACTTCCCGTACTTCCAACTATCTGTGTACAAAATCACGTCAATCCGTTGCGCCGTTGTGACGTCGTTCCACACAAAAACTTACATTGATGCAGCATTGCACCCCGAGCGCTATTTTTACTAAAAATGTCTTCCTGAGGGAATGAAATATTTTTTCGGTATAAAAAGTAACCTATGTCACTTCCCGGCCCCCCAACTATTCTATACAAAAATCACATCGATCCGTTGTTCCGTTGCGACGTGAAAGAAGGACAAACAAACAAAGAAAGACACTTTCGCATTTATAATGTTAGTAAGGATTTCTGTACGCAATGGCTTTGCTAATTCAAGTACATAGACAATAAAACAAATAACATCAAAGTAAGTAATTTAGAACTAATTTCATGATTTTATATTTTGCCAATTCATGTATAATGACACATTTAATAGCTCTTAATAGAAATCTTTATTGCTTTGTCCCTTACTACCGTAGCTGAAATTTGTGAGAAAAGGGATTATCTGTAAGGCATTGCTCATCTAACAGGTGAGTACAATGGTATAAAATGCGGTAGCAACAGGGTGCAGGCCAGAATAGTAGTGGAGGGGGAGACACTGGCAGCTATACAGTCGTGTTGCTGTCATTGATCTTGAAATCCACACGACGTGCCGAAACATTCTCAGTCTGCCGCTGAGCACAGGCAGAAGTTTTATGCGGGGGATGAATATTGTAAAAGGGTTTGATTCTTGTTACCTTTGATTTATGAGTTTTTCCACCAAAAAAACATGCATTGCAGGCTAGATTTAAGTTTCATGGATCTACGGGGCACAAGGCTTTACTTCGTACATTTTACAAATCCGTTTCTTTTTACGGACGTTGCTGTTTTGTATGTGTATTCGTAAATTTTTTGCTATTATTTTGTTTCCTTCAAATACACCAGCCACCAACTTAGTTAATGTAGTATTGTTTATGCTTCGTCGCATCAGAAATTACGATACCTCATTTTTGAAACGGAACTAGCAGCAAAAAAATTAGGCAAATACAGGATGTAAAATGTAAGTTTTTTTCCCACCTGGCTTTCCCTTAACAACAAGATACAACTACGTTTGTGTCTGATATTACCTCACCTGAGCCCTGCTGAGAGTCTTCCAACTCCTCCGCGCAGCTCCGTTCGTAACTCAGAACGTGAATTACAATTACGTTTTAGTGACAGAAGTTCGTGGCTGAACTAAGGCCATACACATGCAAACTCACGCCAATTACCTCTACTCCTTTACACGTTGCAGAGCAGTGTAAAGAAGAAAAAATATATTTATAATTTTGGCTATCACATTTTCCACTAAAACATCTGGCAAAACACACAAAATGAGATAAATATAGGAGTAAGTGTGGTGCTCGGCGTTAATGCAGCTTTCTGTAAGTTAAATCATTGTTTAGCCTAAAATCGGAAAGACGTAGGTTAAATGTATTTATACAAAATCCCTGTATAAAAATTATAGGTATGATTATTGTAGAATAAATGTCTTGTTGACTAAACGTGTGTTTGGATAACCGCCTGTGGATGAAAACTCTTAATCTAAACACATGTAAAGATAAAAGCGTTTGGCTAAAACTCTCAAAGCCTAGACGCCAGTTATGCAAAATAATCTTGGTTAAAACGCCAAGAAAATTGAATAGCAGTTAATAAAAGGTCAATTTTTGGTGGTAGCAACGTTGAGGACGAATGGCAAAAAACAATGTGGTGGATAGGTTAATAGATTTGTCGAGTATTCTGGAGGCAACAAATTACGATTTCAGCCAAACAAATAACAAAGATTGGTTCACAATTAAACGAACGTAGTGGATCATTCACATATTATAAGTGTCGCAGGTTCAGTCACGACTCATAACAGTGGAATGATTTTCCTATCAAGAGATTTTATATCCCTAGCCCTTAAACCAAGCACCTAATTGCATTCGATATGAAAAATATATGTGGCGTGTCCGCATTAATAAAAACGTTATCTATACACACACGCGCACATAGGGGCGTGTAGGTACATTGGTGAGTGTTTGCATGTGTGTATGTAAACGGTTTCGATGGCAATGCATTACCAGTCGTGCTAAATAAGCAATATTTACCTATCTTTGCAAACGGCTGGTACCTTTCAGAAAATTCATTTAACACAACTCGAGGAATGGACACGTTACATTTTGAAGTATTTTAATGAAATTAGTATTAAATTTCTTTAAACTTTAATTTTTTTGCTTCAATTGTACTATTTATATAGGAGTTTTAACACATTTTAGCTATTTTTCATTAAAATAAAAAGGTTTAGTGTTTCTTGATCAAACGCGTTGTGAACGACGCAGTTAAATACGAATACGGCTTCTCGTAAAGTCGGTAGAGAGAAACGCAACAATAGCGTCAGTTGTGTACGCGTGACACTTAAATCTCTCGCTTCGCTGAGATCATTTCGGTTTTATTATTCTACAAAACTTACATAAAGGATACAGATTTCATGACAGGACGGGACACTTTTAATTAAATTCTCTCCAGATACGAATCAAATGCTAAAGGAAGGTTATGAAACGCGGAATGTCAGGGTTCAAAATTAAATTCGCTTCATGATATTTCAATAGTGTCTACAAGAGAGATTCGCAGGGATTTTTGTCTCACAACTGCGCTAGAAATAGTTTTACCTGTACTCTTTACATAAAACCACCGGAAGGTCTTATTAAATAGGTAGCGATGACGAGACATTTAGTAATTAATTGAGAGCCGTTTTTTACGTAGAGGGATTATGTGGTAGAGTACGCATGCAAACTGCATAAAAAACATTTCTCTGTCGCAGTACTAGACTGTTTTTTTTTCCCACATAACTATCGAAATCACCTGACTAACTCGAAGACCGAGGCACTCTTTACTTAAGTGCTTTGATATGCGAGTACGTTATTTTTGACTAAGTTGTAAAGCAAATACAATGTGATGTAATAAATTAATGCAAAATGTATTTATATATATATATTTCGTAGAAGTGCCCGGGTTCTTTGTAAAAACCAAATGTAAACAAACGTAACAGCGTTGTTTAAACCCGTGGTTTTGAAAGTTTTTATTGAAATTCTTCAGCCGTTGTTGGGGAAATGCTCAAAAGAGAAAAATTGGTCTACCTCAACGTTAAGGATTGGTGAAAGTACTTTAATAAGTGAGGTATTTTCGTGTTGTGAGGGCTGTATATGACAAGAACAAGGAATTGAGGCATAACAAATATGAACTGTGATTCGAATACGCACAACATAACGTTGTTAGAGTAGAAAAAATAATTGAACACTTGAATACTTTAGTAAGGTAGGCTCTACTGAACAAAATTAAGAGAAATGAGTGTATGACAGGCAGGAAGCTAAATTATGTACTGGTTAATTGCTGTTATGAACTCTCGTTCCTGGCATTATCCGCGTTCACGCGCCGACGCACCAACTCCCGGACGCACATGTAACATACCACATNCATTGCACCCCGAGCGCTATTTTTACTAAAAATGTCTTCCTGAGGGAATGAAATATTTTTTCGGTATAAAAAGTAGCCTATGTCACTTCTTGGCCCCCCAACTATTCTATACAAAAATCACATCGATCCGTTTGTTCCGTTGCGACGTGAAAGAAGGACAAAAAAACAAAGAAAGACACTTTCGCATTTATAATGTTAGTAAGGATTACTGTACGCAATGGCTTTGCTAATTCAAGTACATAGACAATAAAACAAATTACATCAAAGTAAGTAATTTAGAACTAATTTCATGATTTTATATTTTACCTATTCATGTACAATGACACATTTAATAGCTCTTAATAGAAATCTTTATTGCTTTGTCCCTTACTACCGTAGCCGAAATTTGTGAGAAAAGGGATTATCTGTAAGGCATTGCTCATCCAAAAGGTGAGTACAATGGTATAAAAGGCGGTAGCAACAGGGTGCAGGCCAGGAGAGAAGTGAAGGGGGGAGACACTGGCAGCTATACAGTCGTGTTGCTGTCATTGATCTTGAAATCCACACGACGTGCCGAAACATTCTCAGTCTGCCGCTGAGCACAGGCAGAAGTTTTATGCGGGGGATGAATATTGTAAAAGGGTTTGATTCTTGTTACCTTTGATTTATGAGTTTTTCCACCAAAAAAACATGCATTGCAGGCTAGATTTAAGTTTCATGGATCTACGGGGCACAAGGCTTTACTTCGTACATTTTACAAATCCGTTTCTTTTTACGGATGTTGTTGTTTTGTATGTGTATTCGCAAATTTTTAGCTATTAGTTGGTTTCCTTCGAATACACCAGCCACCAACTTAGTTAATGTAGTATTGTTTATGCTTCGTCGCATCAGAAATTACGATACCTCATTTTTGAAACGGAACTAGCAGCAAAAAAATTAGGCAAATACAGGATGTAAAATGTAAGTTTTTTTCCTACCTGGCTTTCCCTTAACAACAAGATACAACTACGTTTGTGTCTGATCTTACCTCACCTGAGCCCTGCTGAGAGTCTTCCAACTCCTCCGCGCAGCTCCGTTCGTAACTCAGAACGTGAATTACAATTACGTTTTAGTGACAGAAGTTCGTGGCTGAACTAAGGCCATACACATGCAAACTCACGCCAATTACCTCTACTCCTTTACACGTTGCAGAGCAGTGTAAAGAAGAAAAAATATATTTATAATTTTGGCTATCACATTTTCCACTAAAACATCTGGCAAAACACACAAAATGAGATAAATATAGGAGTAAGTGTGGTGCTCGGCGTTAATGCAGCTTTCTGTAAGTTAAATCATTGTTTAGCCTAAAATCGGAAAGACGTAGGTTAAATGTATTTATACAAAATCCCTGTATAAAAATTATAGGTATGGTTATTGTAGAATAAATGTCTTGTTGACTAAACGTGTGTTTGGATAACCGCCTGTGGATGAAAACTCTTAATCTAAACACATGTAAAGATAAAAGCGTTTGGCTAAAACTCTCAAAGCCTAGTCGCCAGTTATGCAAAATAATCTTGGTTAAAACGCCAAGAAAATTGAATAGCAGTTTATAAAAGGTCAATTTTTGGTGGTAGCAACGTTGAGGACGAATGGCAAAAAAAAATGTGGTGGATAGGTTAATAGATTTGTCGAGTATTCTGGAGGCAACAAATTACGATTTCAGACAAACAAATAACAAAGATTGGTTCACAATTAAATTAACGTAGTGGATCATTCAAATATTATAAGTGTCGCAGGTTCAGTCACGACTCATAACAGTGGAATGATTTTCCTATCAAGAGATTTTATATCCCTAGCCCTTAAACCAAGCACCTAATTGCATTTGATATTAAAAATATATGTGGCGTGTCCGCATTAATAAAAACGTTATCTATACACACACGCGCACATAGGGGCGTGTAGGTACATTGGTGAGTGTTTGCATGTGTGTATGTAAACGGTTTCGATGGCAATGCATTACCAGTCGTGCTAAATAAGCAATATTTACCAATCTTTGCAAACGGCTGGTACCTTTCAGAAAATTCATTTAACACAACTCGAGGAATGGACACGTTACATTTTGAAGTATTTTAATGAAATTAGTATTAAATTTCTTTAAACTTTAATTTTTTTGCTTCAATTGTACAATTTATATAGGAGTTTTAACACATTTTAGCTATTTTTCATTAAAATAAAAAGGTTTAGTGTTTCTTGATCAAACACGTTGTGAACGACGCAGTTAAATACGAATACGGCTTCTCGTAAAGTCGGTAGAGAGAAACGCAACAATAGCGTCAGTTGTGTACGCGTGACACTTAAATCTCTCGCTTCGCTGAGATCATTTCGGTTTTATTATTCTACAAAACTTACATAAAGGATACAGATTTCATGACAGGACGGGACATTTTTAATTAAATTCTCTCCAGATACGAATCAAACGCTAAAGGAAGGTTATGAAACGCGGAATGTCAGGGTTCAAAATTAAATTCGCTTCATGATATTTCAATAGTGTCTACAAGAGAGATTCGCAGGGATTTTTGTCTCACAACTGCGCTAGAAATAGTTTTACCTGTACTCTTTACATAAAACCACCGGAAGCTCTTATTAAATAGGTAGCGATGACGAGACATTTAGTAATTAATTGAGAGCCGTTTTTTACGTAGAGGGATTATGTGGTAGAGTACGCATGCAAACTGCATAAAAACCATTTCTGTGTCGCAGTACTAGACTGTTTTTTTTTTCCACAGAACTATCGAAATCACCTGACTAACACGAAGACCGAGGCACTCTTTACTTAAGTGCTTTGATGTGCGAGTACGTTATTTTTGACTAAGTTGTAAAGCAAATACAATGTGATGTAATAAATTAATGCAAAATGTATTTATATATATATATTTCGTAGAAGTGCCCGGGTTCTTTGTAAAAACCAAATGTAAACAAACGTAACAGCGTTGTTTAAACACGTGGTTTTGAAAGTTTTTATTGAAATTCTTCAGCCGTTGTTGGGGAAATGCTCAAAAGAGAAAAAATTGGTCTACCTCAACGTTAAGGTTTGGTGAAAGTACTTTAATAAGTGAGGTATTTTCGTGTTGTGAGGGCTGTATATGACAAGAACAAGAAATTGAGGCATAACAAATATGAACTGTGATTCGAATACGCACAACATAACGTTGTTAGAGTAGAAAAAATAATTGAACACTTGAATACTTTAGTAAGGTAGGTTCTACTGAACAAACCTAAGAGAAATGAGTGTATGACAGGCAGGAAACTAAATTATGTACTGGTTAATTGCTGTTACGAACTCTCGTTCCTGGCATTATCCGCGTTCACGCGCCGACGCACCAACTCCCGGACGCACATGTAACATACCACATTGTATGTTTTCCGTCCCCAGCAATCAGCCATTACGAGGTTTATAATCTTATATAACATAATTTAATGTACTTTTACACGTCATCGCAGGACCATTTATGCTCCTTCATTGATGTTAATCACCATTGATATTGCTATACGGAATATGAATTGTCTCGTTGATGATGATATAATAGAGAATTGCGTAGAGGTTGCCTTCTACTACCATATCCCGGCTTTATTTTGCAGGTTAGTCTTATTTTATTTATTATCTTATGAGTGTATGGTATTATATTACCACACTAGTTTACAGCGATAGTGGCAATTGGGCTGGCGGCGATTTTCAACACACTTGCCAACACTAACCCATACCCTACATGACTTGGTGTCAGAGAACACCTCTGACTGGGCCAATCCAGATCAGATCGTCGTTCTTTCTTTGCGTGACTCTTGTTGTGGGGTTCCCGAACGCACAGTGTCGCTTGTGTCGTTATCGCACTACATGGCAGAGTCAATCCATTCCGCGCCGCTGGATATTGATCGCAGTCAAATTAAAATAGCCGCCAGCGACCGACCAAATGAAAAAGTTCGACGTGTCGACCGCAAACATTTTCATACCTGTAATTTTCGGGCTCTCCCAGCTCTCCGCAGCCTTAACTGCCACCGATCGCCGACAACGTGAGCAAGTTTCTGAGGGCCACACTCAATTAATTTTGCCGTGAATACGTCTTTGAAATCGGACAGAAACGTGAGGCACCAAGACGGAAAAGGCGATGTATACATCTATTCGCTGTATTTTCACACTTTTTCAATCGAACATTAAAAGAAAATTACATGTATGAAGTGTTTGGTTGTCTCCTAAATATGACATTTATCGCAAGAGTTTTATACTTCTGCTAGAAAAATAATTATATATATATATATTATTTTCATTTTATTGGAATTGTACTGACGTTTCGTCTCTAAATATTTATATTTATTTTATATTTAGTATGAAGAAAACCATACCAAATAGGCGCGTTCGTAATGCCTACAGTAGTAAGAAATAGTCATCGAGCAATATATTATTAAATAGAGTGTGTAAAAATGCGGCTCGTTGTCCCTTTGGTTTATTTCTCTGGCGTTGTCATGCTTTCTTTGTATGAGGGAGAGGAATAGCCTAAAAGCATAAATTTAACAAGGCTATAGAAAATTGGAAGTAACCATGAATCGACTATGTGGTCTCATTCGATCGTGTATACGACTGCGATGTGACCATGAGCTAGAGTTGTCGCAGCGCATGCGCGTGGCGCGGGTTGGGTTACGTGGTGGTTGGCATCCATTTTGGGCGTGGGTGGGAATTTCTCAGCAGTATATCTCGTGACTCCGATGTGCTAGCGCGCCGATTTTGATGCCAAATGAAATATCTCGTCTGTATCTGTCGATATAATCCACAAAAGTCACTTATCCATTTTGCTACTTTTGTTTCATTCCCATATCCCAAAGAAAATATTACCCTTTAACGCAGACGTATCCAAGTAAAACTCACAGCCGTGTCCCCAGGCAAAGCCACACCCCGATTTTCCTGTGTACTTTCCCTCAAAATGTATTTTGCAGTGCCTCGGGTCTATAGGCTGTTTGCGGTAAACTGAGCACTTTTGAAAGTCCTGCTTAAGATCGACTGATATGCACGTTGTGTATTCTTCCAACATATGTGAAATTAACACTGCCACTGACCTCATCACTTTAATTACTTTATTCATGCGTCGGTCTAGTGAAACTTGTATTTATTAGAACAATTAATATTAAACATAATATGGCTAATTCTTACTTACCATTATATTCATTAAAAAACAGAAAGCGAAATAAATAATTTAAGTTATAACAAATGTTTATGTAACACTTTTAATTCGACTTTAAGATATGGCACTACTTTTTCTCCGTCGTTACCAACTTTACTGGGGACATGTCACTCAGTGTGCCCATTAAAATATACACAGTTAGGAGCAGTGACTTTTTTCTAAGGTTGATTTCAGAAGTGCTCACTTTATCGTCAATAGCCTTTAACTGCTAGTATTCACGTGTTGATAAGGAGAGAGACACATTTGAGTAGCACTCACAGCTATTGTATTTAGCAGTGATGGGTATGGAACGAGGTGAAGATGGAGCAGAGCTAGAACGCAATGATGGAGGGAACTGAAGCGCTCCGAAAAAAATCGCCACCACGCCAACACCGTCCGTCCTGTTTTCCACGTGAGGATTCGATCAGACGACACTGCGTTATTGTCAGAAATATAAATGCGCTACTATCACACCAGTTTCTACTTTGAAGCATATAAAAACTAAAATAGAAGCAACTAATTCAAACAATAGACGCTCCTTCGGTGACGAGACGAAAGAGCGGAACTAACAAAATGTGTAAAATATAATAAGCGCTCCCTCCCCTTTGTTAATTATACAAAAGTAAATAAAGTTCCGAATTNTTCCGAACTAAAGTGTTCGGATTGTATTTTGTGTCACATATATATGTTTATAGTTGTACACTGTAGCCTAAACGACTTCCATATCTACACACATATTTTTCTTCTCGAATCCTTTACAAACGAGTAGGTGTTAATATTCGCTTGCTTCTCGTCACTTGAGTCACTTTCTTTAATTGTGTGCAAGGGCGCCTCGTAGTTTCGGCCACAATTATTTTACAATGAATTTACTATTCGTGCTGATTTTGGTATAAGCAATACACAGTAAACTGAGCCCTTTGAAGCCCTCGTTATTTTTTCCTTTCAGTCATTTTTTATAATTTTACCTACTATTTAAATTAATTCTGCCGTGTAAGTAATAAAGACACTGTATATATTCTAACACATTCGGAAGTTAAGTTCTAAGGCTAAAACACAATATATTTATTGACTATTATTCTAAACGGCAGGGTTTTCAAAAGTGCTCACTTTACCGTGAATATCCTATAAAGGCTATGTATTTTGCTCTGTTAAGTATTCCTGATTATACATCAGTAGTTTTAATTATTATTATATTTTTGATGATGCTTCTGTATTTTAACAAATAAAATTTGATACCATTCTATATTGCTCTTGAAGTAATTGACCTAGTTTTAAAAAATTTTGTGTGTTAAAATCACCTCACTAAGCTGTTAGTATAAGTTGTTTAATACAAATATTGATGTCAAACAGGACTATAAGATGCGAAAAATTAAAAAAAAATAATTAGGAAATCGGTACACAGTCCCTAAAAAGACGGAGAGGGACAATGTTTTTATTTAATAAGTTTTAAATGTATCGTATTTTATCGTTTAAAATTAAGCGCCATTAAAAGTGCATAAACCGTATCACAAAATATCAAAACTTCTCCAGAGCAATTACAAATAATGATATAGGCCTATATGTCATTACAATTTTAAACAACTACTTAAATTGATATTAATAAATATACACATTTCCGAATTTACTGCAGACTCTGCCGTAAGTACGGTAGTAAGTAGAATGTATGCGTTTAAGGGCAGAATTCAGTTAAGAGTGAACGAGTTATATTACGAAACGGAAAAAGAAGCAGAACGTGTAAGAGTACAAGTGTCCCTCTTCAGAGCGCGGATGGCGGAGGGAGTGCGGGCGGCAGACAATACATGACAAGGAAGACTTTATTGCCTCTAAACAGACGCAAAGCCGTGAAGCTGGCATCAAACACGAAATAGAAATGAAAATGTCTCTTTCACAGCTACTTAAAGAAGTGACAGTGTTTTAGTCATTTCTTTCCAAAAGAAATGCCAGCATTTATTTGTGCACTTAACTACAAGTTCTCCTTCATTATTTTGATTTCAACACGTTCATATAGACTGTTGAAAATACGACAGAATTGGTAAGTGATTGGGAAGCATTAATTGTGCACTTTATCATCGCCGAGTCACTAATTTCAGTATTGAATGACTATAAACGAGATCAGAAATGCAGATTGGAGTATTATAATTGAAATGTAGGTAATTAATGAAACTACACACACATACACAAACATGTTACTACAGTATATGGAAGTTGAATGACTGACGGTAACTGCACCCCGAGTATAGGCAGCCACAAAACCCGTCATCCAAGAACTTATTGACTATACTACTTGTATTTACATAATTGTAACACGGCGTACGACATTGCAGAACAATTTTATGTTCTAAAAACACAGATTACGACAAAAAAAAAACAGACAAAAAACAAACCAAAATGAGCTGTTTCCAACACTTGTGAAGAACGCTGAGAAAATCCAGCAGTAGGTTTATAATACATCGCAAAACGTACGAGGAAAGGAAACAACAGGGTGAAAAATCAAACAATTGCAGTAGTTGTGTGCCGATATTTGCACTTTAAGCGTGGGTGGCACATCAAAGTTAAAAGAGGCAACAAAAAAAAAAATTTTAACGGCGAGTCCAAAATAATTGTTAATTGAAATGTGTTTTACCTTGCGCTCGGGATATTGAAATCACCATGTGATAATTATTTATTCATGTACATCTACAATAAAATAAATTAAACAAAAATGGGAGTAACAAATCACCAGAACATAGTTTGCTGCCTTCAGGGACGAGCTCTGCGTAAGTGGGAAAGAGAAAGGGAAATTTCGTATACACAAAATAGAAAAATTGTTATAGGTGCTGTAGTAAATAACATAAATAAAGTGCTGGTTTTTATTGGTGTCATATTACATAGTTAAAATAGTTGTTAAGTTAAAAATATTTTATGTATCAAATTGGTGTAAAACTGTAATGTTGAGTGACAGTCGTGTTCAAGTTTTATTGTTTTGTTTTCTTGTGGTACTCTTTGGTTATTGTTTAATTGTATTGTTATTGTGTTGTTTTATCGGTCTTAATTTTTGTGAATTGTGATTATGTTTGTTTTGTGTGGTTATAAAAAAAGGGTAGTACCCAATATATAAAAAAAAAGTTTCTTGGGTCTCCGGGTGGTTATCTCGCCATGGTTACCCGTGAGATAGACGTCTAGGAGTAAAACTCCACCCCGCTGCTGCTAGTGGAAATGAAAGCAATGCCAGAACGAAAGCGAACAGCAGGGGGGCAAAATTATAATTTATTTCTCAAATTTGGCGGCTCATTTTCCTCTGAATCAAGGGAAGTCTGAACCGAAGTACATCAGCTTGAACGCTGCCGAATCTGCAGGGGAAGAGGATTACTCTTGAAGAGAAGTAAGAACGCTCTCCAAAGTGTGAACTTGGTGTTTGGAAACGTCTTGAGCTGGCTTACATTCTGGTGTTGAATACAAACAGGGAAACACTGCAGGGTGGTTATAACGTAATGGAGTAGACTGCTTCCTTGAAGAGCTGAAACTGGGTCTGCTCAAAGCATTAGTTGTACGTAAACCGTCATGATGTGGAGGGTTGGTCTGGGACTATACTGCAGAGTCGCAATGCAATTTATAGTAAAATTAAATTATTTCTAATGTCAAATATAAAATAAAAGTATATCAATATAACGTATTTGGCACAAAAGGTGTCAAGGCAATGTGTCGCTTTCCAGATATAGGACACCCTGGGGTGTTCCTGGGTCCGCCTTCTTTGGGCGTTGTTATGGAAGGATGTAGGGAAGGTTTTTAATGTAGTGATAATTAAAAGGAGACTTATGTTTTTATTAATAATAATCAGAACAATAACTTCACTTATATATTAAGCTGTTGTTAAAGCGGAAAGCATACTGGTGCTGGGGTGGGGTCGCGATGAGTTGCTTGCTTAGCGGGGCAACCCAGGGCAACACATACTATGGGCTGTTCACGGTAAGGTTAGCCCTTTTGAAGCCCCCTGTTACTTTTTTTCCTTTGAGCCATTTTTTATCATTCTACTACTTTTTAAAATAAATATTGCACTGTAAGTAATAAACATCACTGGAATTGTTAATTCTAGCTGAGCCCAACTCTGACAACGACGACACCTATTCAGTGGAGGCTTCAGAAAAAGAGGAGCTTGAACAGGATGATGAAGAACCGTGGCTCTCATCATCATCGTAATTTTCCAAATACCTAATTTAAAGTTCAGTGAATTTATTTCACCGGAGTAGAAAGCTTACCTCTAAGGATAAAATAAAATATATTTATTGACTATTATTCGAAATGAGAAGGCTTCAAAAAGTGCTCACTTTGCCGTGAATAGTCTATAACTATAATCGGCAGTGGACTGCTCAGACGATGAACTATAAGACATAATCTATCTATCATTATTTAAAACCAAACTGACTATTTAGGTATTTACTGGTGTCGTCTGTACGTTCTGCTGATTGGGGCTAGTGCGGGATTACGACGAGAACCGGAGCAAGCTTTCTGTCCGACGGAAGTCAACGGAAACTCTTCCTAACCAGCAACAGATACGGTTAATACCTAACGGTATCTGGCAGACGTGCAAAATAGCTTATAATATATTTTACTTTAAATACATCTTTTAGACGGTATCAAATTGCATATAAGTTTTTTTTTTTTTTTTTTTTCCCCCAGAAAATGTACCATACTTTACTTTAAGCTACAGAAAATTTTTATTCGTACAAATTAAATTTGAAATATAATTTCCTTCTAAAATACCACCGTTTATGTTCGCCTATTTAGCTTTCAGGAAAGAATGGGTTCGGGCACGGCGACACTAAAATTTCATTTTTATTAGAATAAATTTTAACAATATGTCTTTTATCAACCGCCAGAATAAACTAATTTTTTTAGGCACGAATAGTAATTATATATTTACAAAATATATTTATTATCTGATGAAATGGCTGAGCTTGACGAATCATAAAAATTGCTTTCCTTTGTGTTAACGAGTTACGAAAATAACATAAATTTACCAGTGACCTATTTTCCGTGCGCTTTATCAACAGCTCGTATTCACAGAATGCTGCAAATGTTCATTCCGATTTGCGTTCTTTATCACACATCGATATTTGAATGGGGGTATGGAAAAAACCCATTGACCTGGAACAATAACTCATAGTCTGTCTGTAGTGTTGAACAGTCAATTAGTTAAGGTCATTGCAAGCGCCACTAGTAATCTGCATCACATAATCACANTCTGTCTGTAGTGTTGAACAGTCAATTAGTTAAGGTCATTGCAAGCGCCACTAGTAATCTGCATCACATAATCACATATTTCAATATTAAATATCCTTCCATACATAGCGGAACATGTCGCGGTCAACCCTAGAACATGCGCCTCTGGTCCCCGTCTTCAAATGCAACAGTGACTTTGCTAGAAAGATGACATTGACGCTGTCTTTCACGAAGCCCACAAAATGAAATCGAGTGTCGTCGTACCAGAAAATCATAGAGGCAGTTGTATCAGACCTCCGCGTCCCGTCCATCGCTAAGAAAAGATATGTCCGTCAAGTTACCATCTCTCCGCGCCATGTAAATAGTCAGGTGAACTATAATGTTGAAAAACTACAGTTGTTGTGTTTGCTTCCACCTGAGGCTTTAGCCATTCAGTGGAAGTTCGTGTACTTGATTCTTGTCATAATAGTCATAAAATAGTGGTCCGTGTCGTTTCTCTTTAGTTACAGCTACAAAAACAATACTTTTTGAATTGTTTCTTCGATGTTAAATAATGTGATGGGAAATTTCCCTGATCCAGAAATTTACACGTGACTTAAATATATCCCGCCAGTTTGAATAACGCCTCATCAATGAAGACATATCCGTAAAAATCTTACCATCTGCTTACTAGTCCAGCAACTGACGACATAAATATGACCNCTCATCAATGAAGACATATCCGTAAAAATCTTACCATCTGCTTACTAGTCCAGCAACTGACGACATAAATATGACGGCTTGACTGCTTCTCTTTCTCCGAGCGTTTCGGTTGTTGCAAGATCTGCGTGTGATTTAGCCTAAATAGTGTTCTTTTCCAAAGGGTTTTCCATGGGATTGTTTCCGGAATGTTAGGCTCCTTATTGGTACGAAGTACAGAATTTTCCCGGTTGGCCAAAAACGAACGTCGATATCTTTCAACGGGTTATTTATTTACAAACGATAATCCGCTGCAGTTTTGTCTACGTAGTCTACAAAACACCCACACGAACTGATGGCTTGATAGGAGGATATTTTTCGTACTTCAGTCGACATTCTCGTTGCGCTGAGGAAACGGTTTTGGCCTTGTCAGGCTCGTGTAATACATTCAAAGATTTTCCCTTCCCAGTCGCCAGTTAGCTTACTGTCATTGGCAATAATACTAACGGAGAAAACCTTTCAGTATAGTATCTATACAAAACTCAGAAAGTTTTTATTTAGCATTTTGATTAAAATAATTTTATGAATTATATCGTCATAATGTAATATTTGATTGTGAAATAACACTTACGGACATAGTGAGTGTGCGGTGTCTTTATTTGTGTGTATATATAATTATATATATATATATAATGTAGAAAATGTTTCATAAGTTTTTGAAGATTAATTTAAGTAATTTAAATAACGGCAAGCATCCTCGGAGGTTTTCATACGCCACGTGGAGACTAAATAATTTGCATAGGTAAGACAGGCGATGTTAAAAATATTATCTTTCTGAAATGTTATTATATCTTCGGATATATTTTGGCATATTTTCACCTCAATTTGAGTTTTTCATTTTTCTTCAAAAATTATATTCATTATAACTTTCTAACTTATATTCCCATTACACACGTAAATCATTAAATGCGCAGTTGTTAAAGTGATATGAAAAGGAATTAAAGATACCTCTCTAAAACACACTCGGAAAGACAAATTTGATATTTCTTTCTGTATTCTAGCTTTCATATACTTCCATCACTATACGGTGGAAAATTAAAAATGAACACCACTAAAGCGGTGACGTAGAAACACTATATGCGCATGGGACACTGATAGAGGGCAGCTCATGCAATGAGTAACAGTGCTTTTCTGTGGACAGAGTAGGAACAGCGTACTAGGCATAACATTGCTGAGCCCAACAATACTTTAGTGGACTTGGTGAAAGAGTAGTCTATTGTATCAATCATTGGCCTGTGTGTGGTACGAATTGTAGACATGCCACGATGTCATAGACGACCACACTTCGTGAAATTAACGCACATTGAACGAGGTGGTATTGTGGTCCTGAGGGAGGCTGGATGGTCCTTCCGAAGAATTGCCCAACGTATAGGACATTAAATGTCTTCTGTGTATCATTGGTGGTGCCGGTGGTCCAACGATTGTGCACATGCTCGTCAACCTGGTTCCGTACGTTAGCGGCATACGGAATCCCGCCTGGACCGCCGCATCAGACGAGCAGCTATTGCTGATCCCACGGTGAACGCCGTACAGATTAGCGCCACTGTTGCACTCAGAATGTCAGCTAGAACCATCACCATCCGCTTGCTGGACGCTGGGCTACGATCAAGGCTGTCGCTCGCTAGTCTTCGCCTCACATCTCATCACCGTGAAGCCCGCTTCGTATGGTGTTGCAAACGACGCAACTGGAGGGATGAATGGCGCGGAGTTCACCAGTGACGGTCGTTTGCGAGTGCGCCGTCGACCAGGAGAGCGGCAACAACCAGAGTGTATATGGCAGCGACATACAGGACCAACTCCTGGCATCATGGTCTGGGGAGCAATAGGTTACAGCGACCATACGCCTCTGGTGTTTGTTGAGGGAACACTGAACAATGAACGATACATCCAGAACATCATCCAGCCCAATTTGTTGCCGTTCCTACAACGCCAAGGAGATGTGCTCTTCCAGTTGGACAATTCCCGTGCACACACGTATCGTGTTACCGAACGCGCTCTCGAAGGTTCTCGTCAAATTCCCTGCCCAGCACTATCAATCAACCTGTCCCCCATTGAATATGTGTGGGATATTATGGCACGGCGTTTGGTGCGGTATGCATTACAGGCAACATACCTCCACCAATTGCAACAACAGATGGAATTAGCGTAGAACTCTATTCCCCAAGATGACATCCGACACCGTTATGATCGTCTCTACACAGCTAGAAAAAAATTCCGTAAAATTAAGGAAAATACCGATTTAAAATTATCAAGACATATGCGTTAAATGACGGCCTCTTCATTTTTTTTTTCAGTTCGGCTCTATCCGTAAATTTCACACAAATGTCCGTGAATTCACGAAACCTGTCCACAATTACCCACTTACTACAACGCCTTTACAAGAAGTTTTGTTGTAAATACGGAATCTATATCGAACGATCCATGTATCTCTTACTTACTAGACATGTTATTTTCGTAATGAATTTCACTGTGTATAACAGATAAATTAAAAACTGTTCAAATCTATTGTCTTGTAGTGGGATTTGCACAAGAAATGAAAAATTAACAATCAATAACTTGAACCACTCACCTACCACATATTTACAGGAATTATTTCGTAAATATGGATTTTATATGAAAGTGACGAACGCGTCTCTCTTGTTATATTTGCGGTTTATAAAACGAGGTTACGAAAAAATTGTTTTATTTTCGTTATGTGCGTGTTTCACTGTGTATACAGAAGGTTATGTTTTGTAGCGGAATTTGAAGATGAATAAAGGAATGGCCACTCTATGAGTGATTCGCCACTCACCTACAACTATTTAACACGACGCAGTATCGTCAAGATGGGTTTTATTCGCTTCAGGTATCATATGCATGGTTCGTGTCTCAAAATCGTAGCCATAAGAATACGAAGAGCTTCCGTATTTTATATTTACGGAGCTCATTTCCGTTATTCGTCATTACGGAGTGCCTTTCGTAAATTAGCTCTACATATCCATTAACGTTTCCGTAAATCTACATTACTGCAGGACTGTGAGTCAGTGAAGAGATTTGGGCGGCTCTTAAAAGTGACATTGTTGTTCAAGACACTCTGTAGCCTCGGTCCATAGGTGTACGACCCTGTCATTATCATCATATACAGTGTACAACCTGTATAATTATTCAATAATATCTTCATTCATGTGGGACCATTGCGTCCGGGTGTTCATTTTCCATTGATGCTTTCATTGATGAAAGTTAAATGTACTCAAACTTACTTAAAATATTATGGTAATTGGTCTTATTCATTCTGAAAACTGTATTTAAAGGCATCTGAAGATTTAAAGGCCACAGACTAGCAGTAATATACATATAATAATTATTGATATAGTGGTGATAATAAGTCTGTAAAAGAAGTGAATCATTTCCAAAATAATACATTTCTTTCAAAGTAATATTATCAGAACTCTTCCAATAACTGTTTTATATTGCCACCAGGTTGTATAGTCTTCAAATCTTCAGATGCCTTCAAAAACAGTTTTAATAAATCATTATTTCACTGAGTGGAAAACATTTACAAATATATTCTTACAGCATGCAAGTACAAAGGCATATAAAAATTAACAATATTACGGGACAATTAAAACTTATTTGATTTTTTTTTCTGGAAACAGTGCCCGAATAATTTGGAGCTATCATTGCCTTCTATTTATTGTGTTTATACTACATAATGAAATATCAGCTGAAGTCAAAACAGTACGATGTGACATTTTTAGTTGCGCATGATGCAAAAAATAAGCTAGAACCGTTTTACGAAGAAGATATAAAAAGGGTCATATTAGTTCTCAGACGAGAGCAGTATGGATGACTGTTTGCGTAAAATGACAAAGCCAACAGCAGCAAGGAAAAAAAAGAAAAATTAATGGGCTGGAAGACAGCCAACAATTGGTGGTATTAGTTACGTAATTATGTATACAACATTTTTATTATCTTGAAATGTCAGCGTTCAAGGCTGCGGAAAGTGTGTAGATCAGCTAAAGCATAGGTGTAAATTTTAGCACTTTTAGAGCTCTTTTTATTTTATTTCATAGCAAAAATTTTAGGTCTAAAATTTTGTTTATGAAAGAATATGTATTTATCGACGTCTTCTGGAAAGCTTGTACAGTTACTCATTTCAGAAATTGTCCAGTTCATGTCATTCCACACGATGTGCAGATTTCACAGCAATTTTATTGCAGAAACCGTAAATTAACTTTATATAATATTTATTACTCTCAAAATATATGTTAACATTTAACATAATAAAAGTGTATCATGTTTTGCATGTCTTGCAGTAGGTATTTAAAAGTTCTAATAAAAGTTTACAAAGGAATTAAAAAATTGGAAACACTCCATTAAAAAAAATATATTTTATACGAGTATACAAAAATATTAGTTTATGCATTAGTCACAGTTACTTTCAAAACGTTGTTACGAAATATGATTATTTTTAAATTTTTTACTATATAGGTCTATAAAATTTAAATTACAGTTTGTTTAGTTGCTTAGACATTTATATGAAATTTAATTTAGTTTACAATTTAGTGTCAGACGTGTCATTTTATGTGCCTTTTAAGATGACCAGCGGATGGGAAGGTGGATTACATATCAGATAAACATAAACGACAAGTGAAGATGACATAGGCCTTGTTATAGCTTATCAGAGAGTCGAACATGAAACGTCACAAATTGTGGGTAACGCCTTTTCAACTAATACCGCGGAGATCTTCTAGTCGCGTTGCAAGCTGACGTACAGCGAACTATGCACATCAGGATATTTTAAAGTAGCGTGAAACAAAGCGATTAACTATAACCAAGTTCTGCTTTCACCTCAAAGCGACGAAAATACATCTTAACTGAATTTCGTCTNACCTCAAAGCGACGAAAATACATCTTAACTGAATTTCGTCTGGTTTATTTTGTTGGATATAATCTTCATAACTTTTTGCAGTAATACTAGTTTGTTTGCATTACATCAGTGTCGTGGGAAATGTGCTGTGAGCCCAGATCGTGGACTTGGAACTGCGTAGCACCTTTCAGAGACGTAGCCTGTACTCAATTCATTTGGAACGGTC
The DNA here is from genome assembly GCA_002778355.1 of Clitarchus hookeri. Taxonomy (NCBI): domain Eukaryota; kingdom Metazoa; phylum Arthropoda; class Insecta; order Phasmatodea; family Phasmatidae; genus Clitarchus; species Clitarchus hookeri. The sequence goes on from NQII01002344.1 coordinate 124,762, forward strand.
TCGGTAAAGCTGGTTTCGACCGATTATCGAGCCGCTGTCTTCCTCCCCCTACAGATGCGGTTTGCGTCAGATTGAACCAGAACGCCTTACCTAACGACGCGGTGTGTACCCTGGCAGTACAGACATACGTGACGAATCGCACAGCGTTTTACGTCGACCGGTCACGCACGGCTACACTAATGGCGAAAGGACCTAATTACAATTGGCTCGGACCACTCCGCTGTCGAATAAGCGTCAAATTGCCAAACGTCCCGTAGCTGGGTGTTGGCCCATCATTAGTCAAGACTTCTGGCCTTTCAAAAGCGATGCCTTGGCAGTCTCGTGCAATATGTGTTGCACACTAAATATACACGTTGTTTTTTAATTTAATGCTTTTCTGAAGATCAGGGTTTATGCAGTAGCTGGGGTTCAATTCCTGGCAGTGTCACAAATGCAGGATTTCTCATGGGAGAGACATGGCGGACGTTTCCTTTGGACAACAGGTTTTCTCGGGATGTTCCAATTTCTCCCCAACATAACGTTTGTTAGCTACTCCATATACGCATAATGTTACCTCCATCGGTTCAGAGGACGACAGTTGTCAAGCGCCGCTCAAAATCATTCGCGCTGTGTAGCTATTCTAGGTTGGAAAAAAAAATCACGCTTTTTAAATTTAAAATATAAGTTCACTCACAAAATTAGCATGTAGAAAAAAAAACGCTTTCATCAGATATTTTCAGTAAACAGCTACTAACGTCGTGTCAGTCACGATTTTTAGGAATTCAACCAGTTTTGAGGGTCGTTAGAAGCATACGTGAAAACTGTTAACGTATTTTGGCCGTCAATGTCGTCAACCGAACCGACCAAATTTATCGTGTAAGTATCATAATGTTTTTTTTTACTGAATTACAGTGACACGGCGTAGTTTTGCATCCCCGTTTGTTAGCATGTATCAGCCTATTTAACAGAGGTGAAATTCGCCAGTCATAACATCCCAGTTCAAAAGGATACATNGTTTGTTAGCATGTATCAGCCTATTTAACAGAGGTGAAATTCGCCAGTCATAACATCCCAGTTCAAAAGGATACATATTGCAATCTCGCGTTCAAATTCACTGATAGCACGTTAACGAGAGGAATTTTCTCATCTGAATCGTTTTTCTGAAGAACAGAAAAGGTATCGATTACTTTTTGGTTCATTAATGCTTATCGGTAACATTTAAGCGGTTAATTGCGCACTTGAGAAATTGTTCTGTCCAAAACTGCTTGCGTTTAAAAGGTCATGTTGACTGGCCGGCGCACAGGAAATTTATCAGCGCCGTAGGATGTTGAACGTTGGATTAAATTTAAATGTTAAAATATGTGAGCACTGAAATTATTTATATTACTTACTTTTTTATACACGCAAATATTAAGAATAGACAAATTAATAAAATACTAATGTGTATAACTGTTTTAGAGATTCACGTGATTGACAAAAATTTTTATAATGATAATGTTAACTTTACACACTGCGAAATGATACAAGGAGTAAAACATTTTACCCTTAGCAAGGTTTTTGAAGATTGCCGATAAAACACAAAATAATTGTATTAATAATAAAGCACATAAAGAATTCATCCAAGAGAGGTGGCAGTAAACCTACCGAATTGACGGATATTTATAGAATGGTAGTCTCTTAGGCACAAGTCAGTCCCTTACGGATGGATGAAATTGAATGACGATCTGCGGTGGAGCAGCGGTAGATTGCAAGATCGTGGAATACGGGAAAGCTCCGACAAAACCCCACCAGTTAACGACAACGTCCGCCACGTTTCTTACATGAGAAAATCAGACTTGACCCTGCCGGGGATTGAGCCAGGAACGCAATATTGTCCAGGTGGTCAGCTAACCGCTTAGCCACAGGACCTCCTCCGCTCGTCTGTAACCTGCATATATGTCATACTTATTTGAAACATATATGACAGCATAAAGCGTGTTTTCAATCTATAGTGTACTCGTGAACAAGGCTGCTGTGACTGGTCAATTTGCATACTTGAGTCTTGTAGTTTAATTATAGATACTTGCGATTCCTCAGAAATCCTACGTTCCAAAGGATTAAGGAANGCATACTTGAGTCTTGTAGTTTAATTATAGATACTTGCGATTCCTCAGAAATCCTACGTTCCAAAGGATTAAGGAAAGGTTCCCTGAAATTTAAGGGATAAAATTATCCCTGCACGCGAAGGAAATTTACCGTGCATGTGGGTTAAATTTTCCCAATTAACTGATAATTCGCTAACCGCAAGAAAAATNCACGCGAAGGAAATTTACCGTGCATGTGGGTTAAATTTTCCCAATTAACTGATAATTCGCTAACCGCAAGAAAAATATGCCTGACAAAAGCGTGGGAAAATGTCACACTCCTGCGTTGACTAAGAGCGTTACACGAGATAAAAAAGAAAACCTAACGATACCACACTAATCAGTCGTGGCAGGGAACACAAGACCACAACACCAACATTTTTTAATATTGGCACAGTTCGTGCGTTAACTGTCGTCCGGTTATGTAGGCCATTGCGCTGTCCATTACATCCCTATTATATATAATACACTTATAACAGTTTTCATCGTGGTGAAATTTCTGTCAGAAGATTCTTAACTGCATTCTGTAGTACATGCGAAATAGTGACATACTAAATAAAATATTCACCACCAGCTCCATGCACAATAAAATCCAAGTTTACATTTTGAAATATTACGAATTTTTGCTGAGAAATTCTCGTTATAAAAAGCTTGAGATTTTAGGTAGGAAACGATAAACTTTTTTTTCGGTCCGAGTAAGAGAAAATTGATAATATAATTAGCCTGTGGGGATTTTTTTTACTATTAGCAATTTATCAAGCTCGTTATATTATTTTGTTCAACATATTAGTTAGTTATATTTGTGCCTTACAATATACGACTTGTAAGATTTTTTGTAGCTTTTATTAGTGCGTTGTGATAACTAACTTTACACGTTTTGCAGTTGCTCTGTATCAGAAAATATGTTCGTAAAATTTTACTCAAATTTATAAACAAAATGCCTTCCTCCCTCGTTCCCCAATTTGAACCAACCAACCAAGAACTTTATGTGCATGCGGTATCGGAAATATCTGCCGGTATACTAAGCTTCCTTGAATATTTTATTTCTATATGTAGCTTATTTCCAAGTTCATTTTACAGTCTCTCTAATTTGAATAATTGAATTTTGCTTCGTTATAAAATTGCGGCGAAGAACATGATTTATACAAGCTAATCAGTATTACGTCGTGTTCGTTTCAAAACTCTTCTTCAGCTCTTGGGATGATGCTCAGTATATGAGTAGAAAATTTCCGCTAACTTCTTAAAATGTTTTTCCTCTAAAATCATGTGATATTTCACTTTCATAAAATATACATTCCTCTGAAATGTCGTAATATCATCCTACTTGTAATATAAAAAAAATGTTTCCCGTACAATTTTCATGAACATTTATTACCAAACAATTGTCAAGCAAATACAAAAACAATATAAAGTAGAGGCATTTGCTAAAAAAACTGCGATTCACCTAAAATGTGTTTTAAGGTTCGGTTTGCTTAGGGTCAGTTCACCGATCAAGTGTTTAAATAGAGTAACTTTGGGTAATTCGGAATACTGTCGTTTCTCGGCTGACAAGAGTCGCAACCATGCGGACCCAAGTGGAACTACTGATCTTCCCACCAACATTTCAACTGCTGAGACGCCATGTTGGTTGTAGCTACGTTGCACTGTACATCGCCTGTTTTGTTTTTCTACAAATCGCGAGTATTGTGCAGGTGAGCTTATCTGTGAGCACAAATATATTATATTAGTTTTAGTGTTACTGCTTTTGTAGTGTATGTAAAATATAAGTATTGAACTGTTGTTTCACGCACTTCTCAAGCGTCTTTCGGCTCTTGGCAATAGCTGCCCCCTCGGTATCTTAAAAAAAAAAATGGCTTTTGCGGGTAATATGGAATAGTTGGTATACCAAGTTGCCCTCCATTTTGCGAGGTATTCCATAATACACGCACATTTTCTTTCTTTACTGGGAAATTATTATTATTGGAGATATTCAGTAAACTATTGTGTGACTCGCGATAAGTCAATTAAAGTGGTTTTATAAATTGTATGTAGAGATAAAAATTTTGTGCAAAACACAAAACTGTTAAAAAATAGTTAACAGAATGGGATTCATCTGTTAAAAAATTATATCGGTGGACGTATATTTTTCGTTTCTACTGTCGCCTATTAAATGCAGACTTGCATTTAATGTGTGACATCTTTTAGTAGGGTCTACTTGAAAATATATTTGTTATTTAATATTTTTGCATACATAATTACGTTTAAAATAAATGGTTTTCAATTAAAGAACTCGACATTATTAATTATAAGTTAGTAGCAAGGAAAGAAAAGTAGCACTATGAAACGTAAAACTTAAAACAAATAGCAATTTTTTTTACCCAAAATTATATCAGTGCGAACACTTAAATGATTATTACGTTTTGTTCTGTTGTAGAAATGGCGAAGAAGAAATACCCCGAGCGAAGAAACGGAGGACCTGGGATGCAATGAAAATGGTAAAAGCAATTAACTTAGTTCGTTAGAAGAGAATGGGGTACCTAAAAGCTGCCAAGGGATGTGATGTGCCAAGGACCACTATTTCGCCTTGCCAAAGAGGGATCAGAGGACCCTGAGGTTGCAGTGATGCAGGAAATGGTACGTTAACCAGTTTCTTCTGTAGAATTAAAGAAAAAATTAGTTTGTTACTTACTAGAGACGGAAACAAAATTTTATGATTTAACCTGAAGAGGTGTAAGAGCTATTGCATACCAACTTGCTAAAAGAAACAATATTAAGTACCAATTTGGTAACTCAGGAGAAGCTGGTAAAGACTGACTCTGTGGTTTCCTTAGAAGACATAACGATACCCTTTCAATAAGAAAGCCAAAAGGTACATCCTTTGCAAGGGCTAGGGGATTTACCAAGGTAGCGGTGGCAAGATTTTTTGATTTGTTGGAGCTCTGCTTTAATGAACACCCGTATCCGAGTGTACAATGTAGACGAGAGCGGTCTGTCGATTGTGCAGAGCTAGAGCTAGTTACCTAAAGTTCTTGCACTCAAAGAAAAAAGCGCCAGATAGCCGCTCTGACCTCGGCTGAACGAGGTTCACTTGTAACGATCATTGTATGTATGAGTGCAGTTGGTGATTTTTTACCTCCATACATGATGCTTGGCAGGACAAATATGAATCAAGTGTTGTTGAAAGGGGCCCCTCTGGAGCTGTTGCGGTTTGTCACCCACCACGGTGGATTCAGATAAATATTTTGGCACAGTGGTTTGAACATTTCATAACACATACAAAGCCATCAAAAGATTCTCCCATGCTCTTGATCATCGACAGACACTACAATAAAACAAAGAAACTAGAAGTCATCAGATTGGCATGGGAAAATGACATACGCATTGTGAGTTTGCCCCCCACACTGTACACACAAGATACAGCCGTTTGACCAAAACATTTATGGGGCCCCTGAAAATGTAATACAGTGAAGACATTCGTCAGTTCATGGCATAGTTCAGGTCCCATGAAGCCTTACGACATTTCAGAACTCTTTGGGAGGACATACCTGAAAGTCCAAATTGGAAGATCGCTGTCAACTGATTTCAAACAACAAGGATATATCCAGCAAACATGCATGTTTTCTGTGATGCCGATTTCATTGCTGCAGGAAATGAATTTACTACTACTAGACCTAGTCCTAACTCAAACTCTAGAATACCAGCTGATGAAGCTGACAAAGAAGAAACAGAGAGAGAAGTGCGAGTGGTGAGTTAAGTTAAAGACTTAGAACGTGCATCACACTTTGAATCTCCGATATCTGAACATTCAAGAGATTCCCCTTCAATTGCTCAATACCCTGCTCACTCATCTTCATGGATGGAAACCACGGTTCTGCCCAAGGACATTTCTCCAGTTCCGGTGAGAAAATCTACGTCTTCCACCACTGGTTGAAAAAGAACGATTGCTGAAGTAATCACTGATTCGCCTTACAAAAACAAACTTGAAGATGCACTTGCAAAGCATAGCCAAAATGAGAAAAATAATAATAAAAAGGAGTGAGATGAAGAGCGATAAGAAGAAACAAAAGTAACCGAAATAAAACCAAAAACCTCATGAACACGAATGCAAAAAATGGCCCAGACATCACAAAATCTACTTTTACTGCCTCTTCTGCTGAACCTGGCCCATCAACTGTTAAAAAAGTAAGACCTAAACCGAAAAAAAAAACTATTCATTGAAGAAGTTAGTTCCAGTAGCAATGAATCTTGTGGATACATTTCCGTTGAATCTTCTGATCTTGATTTGACTGTTCATAAAGATAAACCGAGTAGTGAATATGCAGATTGCCTCTTTGGCCAGGGTAGATTCTCGGAGGATTCACACTAGGATGAGTGGTTACAGTGCACAATGTGTGAATTGAGGGCACTCTCTGACTGCCCTGGAGCAGAAACACTTGTCTGTGACTTTTGCAAATAGAGGCTTTTCTATAGGCAACTGAATGTTAGTTTTTAGCATTTGAAGACGGGTTTTTTTATTTTTAGACAGTTAATTATTGTTTTAGTTTGCAATTTACCAATTGCATTAATTTCTATAAAACATATGTTACTAAATAAGGTCTCCTTAATTGAAAATTCATTGTGCCTGTGACTTTTGCAAATAAATGCTTTTCTAAAGCCTATTAAATGTAAGTGTTGAGCACTTTAAGGCACTTTTTAAATATTTTTTTGACATTTTGTTATTGCTTTTATTTGAAAATTACCCATGTAATAATTTTTTATAATTTCAATAGAAGATATGTCAGTAAAAAAGGAAGAATTAATTGAAAATTCCTTGTATTCCATATTGCCCCCAATTATCATTTTTGGAAAAAAATTTAAATTGCAAAAACGTTATTAATACTTCTGTATTTCTACTCAGTGGACTAATGTACAACAGTCTGAGTATTGTACTAGCACAATGCCAGTAGCCATAACTTTAATATTATCGTTTTTATATTTAGAAAACAAAGTTGAATTCCATAATACCCGAAGTTCGTCTACGTGTTGACTTCCAGTTGACTTGCCTGTGCTGCGCTTCAACCCACTTAGGTTGACTTCAGCAATAAGACCGTTTGCAGCAGCTTTGTTCAAGCGGAAACCAAAATATTAAAATAAACCTTCTATGTATTCAATACCTGTATATTTTCATAATTATTTGCTTCTTCCCGTCTTCTTCCTGAAATATAACAATTCTTCCTCTATTGCCCCAGTGGTGAAATGAGCAGCATTTCTGCCCTCGCTGGATCAGAGCTCGACCACTGACAAAGACTACTGGACTTTTCCAAGATTTCTCTCACATTCATACTGGTATCGGGTACCCCACTGTTGCTTGCGGTTCCATCCAACCATAGGCACGCCAATCTTATCATCATTTACCAAGCAGAACCGAAATAACTGTTAAATGTAGCAAAAGTGGTTTTAGTTGGGTCACTGAACAACTCGTCTACGGTGAAAATTTTAGATTTCCGTTAAAGTGACATTTATAAGATAAACGCTTAAATTTTTGGGTACTAAAATTGATATCCAAAAATGTATTTTAGTTTCGCGCATATTGTATTTAAAAAACGAAAATCCACACGTGATTCCCGCCAGAGGTAGAATCACGCGTGGATACCCTACCCGAGAGACAGACTTGTCACTCAGACCAGTAGGAAAAATTGATGAGGTGAGACGAGACAGAAGTGGAGAANCCAAGATTTCTCTCACATTCATACTGGTATCGGGTACCCCACTGTTGCTTGCGGTTCCATCCAACCATAGGCACGTCAATCTTATCATCATTTACCAATCAGAACCGAAATAACTGTTAAATGTAGCAAAAGTGGTTTCAGTTGGGTCGACGTAAACTTCGACATAAACACTGAACAACTCGTCTACGGTGAAAATTGCAGTAAATGGCAAGTAGATTTCCGTTAATGTGACATTTATAAGATAAACGCTTAAATTGTTGGGTACTGAAATTGATATCCAAAAATGTATTTTAGTTTCGCGCATATTGTATTTAAAAAACGAAAATCCACACGTGATTCCCGCCAGAGGTAGAATCACGCGTGGATGCCCTACCCGAGAGACAGACTTGTCACTCAGACCAGTAGGAAAAATTGATGAGGTGAGACGAGACAGAAGTGGAGAANCCAAGATTTCTCTCACATTCATACTGGTATCGGGTACCCCACTGTTGCTTGCGGTTCCATCCAACCATAGGCACGCCAATCTTATCATCATTTACCAAGCAGAACCGAAATAACTGTTAAATGTAGCAAAAGTGGTTTTAGTTGGGTCACTGAACAACTCGTCTACGGTGAAAATTTTAGATTTCCGTTAAAGTGACATTTATAAGATAAACGCTTAAATTTTTGGGTACTAAAATTGATATCCAAAAATGTATTTTAGTTTCGCGCATATTGTATTTAAAAAACGAAAATCCACACGTGATTCCCGCCAGAGGTAGAATCACGCGTGGATACCCTACCCGAGAGACAGACTTGTCACTCAGACCAGTAGGAAAAATTGATGAGGTGAGACGAGACAGAAGTGGAGAAGCAGCGGGAAAAATACGGAGGAGGAAACGGGAAACCCCCGAGAAAACCCCCACACCACGATAGTGACGCTACACTCTCCATATGAGAACCCCACCCCCCGAAAACGTCCCACTTGGTGGGGCCTGGGATCGAATCGGGGACTTCAGAGGTGGGAGGCTAGTGTCTAGGGTAGTTAGCAGGGCTTAACGTCTCGTCGACAGCGAGGTCATTAGTGACGGAGCAAGTTCGGAGGAGGAGGAGAAACGGGAAGGGAATAGCCCATGGACCGTAGTAAGAAATCATCCCTCCATTCGCCTGGAGTGATTTAGGGAAACCATGGCGAACCGTTATCAGGGTAGCCGGACCGGGATTCGAACCCAGGCACTCCCGAAGGCGAATCCGAAGTTTAACCATTGCGCCACCTCGCTAGGTTCTAGTGTCTAATAAAGTGTGACTACCGTAGGTGCAAATGTTATTAATATTTGTTGAAAGACTAACGTAGTTAAGTTTCTAACAATTTCTCAACTAGCTCAGTCTTCTAACATCTATCGGGATAAATAGGTAATTCCATCAATTGCATGAAACGCAAATTTAAGGTGGGCCAAATAAGCGCTTCATAGCTATTATAAACTGTTTATGGTTTAAACAATCGTTTCGGCAATTGTCTAGAGTCATTCAAACACCGTTCAGATGTATTACTTAAAATAAAATTAAAAAATTCCCTAGCTTTTAGATTTTATAGTTAAAAAGTTCCACATGGAAATATAAACGAACTCAGACTTGGTGCTAAGACTACATGATAACAGACACTAAACGTCACGGCACTGTGATACAAGACTGCCGCTATCATCAATTGACCAGGAAGTTTATTTATGAATACATTGCAACGAAAGGCTAAAATCCGTTGAACTGCCCTGATGGGGAATTATGTTTCACAACACAGCATAATATACTATAGCCAAAGACCACTCCATGTATACATGCACGAATATTTTATCGACTCCTAGAGTAGGTTGTCCGTAGAGAGCCGGGAATTTCGCGAGTTTAAGAAGTGATANGAGTGAGCTACTCGTTCCCTGACACGCCATTGTAGGACTGAGAACCAGTAAAACACTTACAAGAAGAGAGCGAATCACGCACAACAATCACAACAGGACACGGTGCTCACCATGAAGGCAAAAGCCACTGAAAAAATTACAGCGCCTGGGGTGTACACAGATCTGTCGAGTTTACCGTAGCCGTCAAATGAAATCACGAAACTTCTGGATCTTTAGTCATTAGTAGGGCCAAGTGTTTTTCGCGAAAAGGTTTGCGCAGAGGCTAAACTTCAATATCCTATGTTCACACTTGTGGTCTTCATTTGACTATTGGCCGCTTGTCTGTGTGTGACTGCAGTCTGTTACATGAGTAAGCCAATCAGAATTAAGTTTCTCCTATACTGACCGTCGGTAACTCGCGGGCAGACAGATAAGACGCGTAACAATTCAAATGATCAAATCGCGAAAGTGGTTCTAAACTAAAGTGCGTTGCAACACAACTTATCCTGATATCTTTTCGCGGAAAACAGGTGCTCTTAGTCATTAGTTATAGAGCAAACCATTTTTTTTTATTTAACGGAGCAACATACAACGTTTTAGATTAAAATATTAAGCCAGACATAAAAATTTGTCCATTTAACTGTGATTAATTTTTTTGCATGGAACCAGTATCCACAAATAAATTAATGCATATTCATTGAGAAAGATCCATTTATCCTTACTCTGAGAGCCGGACGTACTCAGAAAATCGATAGCTGCGATAAGTTCACGCGAAAAAGAATTACAAAAATATCTCTAAAGGCGTTCACGAGAAAATAATTTTCTCACGGTGTTAGCAGTCACTTAACCAATGACAGTATTTTTTATCGTTAAAACATGGACTGAAGGTACGTTTGCTAGCAAACGAACAAACTTGTCAATTACAATAACTGAACATACATAATTACGAATTCTTAGATTGTGTTACGGGGAATTAAATAGTAGAAATTCTCCAATTAGTTTTTCAGCGCTAAAGTAATTCAGCCACATTTTTATGGATAGTGTCTCATTCTTGAATATTTTTGGAGTATATCCAGATTTTTTCACGTTTGGAATTTAGCAATGGTACGTGGAAACCATTTCAAGAAAGTCAACTCATAACCCAATTAAGATACGTGGTTTTTAATTTTTTGCCATTATTCTTTATAACCTTATCAAAATTTCCTTACACGAATCTTTTTTGCACATCCTATTTTTTCTTTTCGTAGTTTTTTTTAGACTAAACACACACGCAGTGTGTGTAGCATATAATTTCCCACTTTACAAGACAGTTCACTATTGCTTAATTTTAAGCCGCACAGTGCATAACTTTGGAATTTTTTAATTATTCAGTAGATGAATACACACAAAGACGTGACTACACAGTAAAAATGTTTTATTGTAAATTTCCTAAACTGTAATGGAAGTGTTTAACCCATACAGTGTATGGAAATAATATCACATATCTTGCAGAAAATATGGGAATATTTAGCGTCGCTACAATACAGAGTTGGGAACTTACCTCCGCATTGAACTGTTTCATGAGCAACTATAGGAATGCTGCCATGTGTGTATGGGAAACTAATTTACCATTCGCGCTTCCTCACTTTTCGTATACACTGATATAATAAATTTGCGAATAATTTTTTTAAGAATTTACTGGGTTCCGGTACTGCACACTGCAATGTCAAATGCCTAATTATCCTTCATGTGGGTAACTAATTCGTTACCCATAAGACTGTTTTGCAGGTTTTGAATGTTTCACATTAATCTAGGATGTTGTTAACGGTAAAGTAAGCACTTTGGAAATCAACCTTTGGAAAAAAAATCACTATACTTTAACTGAATGGATGCTGCCGTACATACTTGCATGGGGGCCCCAAGTTATGTTGGTACCGAATTACGAAAAACAGTTCCAAGCCTTGACGTTGTATTGCGAGTGTATTGTTAAAATTTATAACAAATCGAGTTGGCGTTTTTTCTGCATTGCACACGTTAACACTTTGAGCTGTGCGCACATTTATTGGCATTCAAGAGAAGCTGGAACTGTGTCACTCAGCGGCGTGCGGCGAACTGTTGCTAGGCAAGCTGTGTTTTGCTCTGTGCTATATGTAGGGCCAGTGACTTTTCGCGTAAAAATCGGAGCACACAGTAGATTTAAATACTATATACACACCTCAGCTGTTGTTATACCTCCATTGGCTGCTGATGCCGTGTCCGTCTTTGACCAAGCCGCTCAGGACTAAGTAACTCCGACACTGAACCTTCGTGATTAGTGCGCAAACGTTTAACACGGGCCAGAACATTCTTTTAGTCAATCAAAGAAGCTGAACGACTCTACAGTGCTTTGGACTCTATCTTGTCTCGAAATATTTTCACGAAATATCACTACCCCTAGCTATAGGTAATCGACAATCGTTGGCTTGTCTACACATCGGCCACTTAAACGTAGTAGTGCATTTGACGTCACAGCGCGTGTGTATTGAGTAGCTCGCTGCTCTAACGTGAGTGGCCGCGTGCATTCAGTTTATCTTGGCTCCACTCTGGTTACTGATTCCTGCCGCCTGCGTCGAGCGTGTACAGCACTGAGCAAGCTCCATCCTACCTTGCAACACTTCACCACACGCCACTGGTGTCACGTTATAGGAACCCTATTTCTGCTAGTCTCTATTTTCCCACCTACCAGCGTTCTATTGGTTCGCACCACATTTAATACGTTAATTCTGCAGAATAAAGTTCATTACAATTGGCTATCAGCCGGTAGAGTACCGAGTTGAAAGTCTCCCAATAAAATATTCTTTCATACGTAACATGTAATAGAATCTATATTTTCAGATTGTTCATTTCAGATGTTATACAACCGTCCTCTATATAGCAAACTGAAAGTAAAACAAAGTTTTAAAGTTATTATGAAAATAAATATCACATGTTGCTTTTCCCAGATTAACACCAAAGTTACAATGGTATATCGAAAGAAGAGTGAAATCGCTATTTTTAGAGATGCTATGTCTGGAGGCATAGTTTGAAGCAAAAACAAAGTACTATACTTCATGAGACACGCTAAACGCCAGACTCTTGAAAGAGTTACCACGAAGGCGACGCAATCTATCATCCTCTTTAATTAATTTGTTTTGATGAAGCGAGCGTTTTGAATTTCACATGCCTTCATCAGCAAGCTAATTACACTGTAATTATTAATGATGGTGCAGGTTAATTTCAACGAGAAAAGTTAACAAATAATTGCATTGTTAATGAATACGGAGAAGCCAATTCAGTGACAGGTCAGGTACATATGAATAAGTCGACCAACGGGAATATTTGCGGTGCTGTCTGGCGTGCATATACCGAACGAGAAAATATACACCTTCAAATTTACAAGTTTTCGTTGTTGTTTAACAACGGGCTTTGTTCATTGAAGTGAGTGAGTGAAGAGATTTGGGCGGCGTTTAACAGCGAGGTCTTGAGAGCCGATGAGGACGAAGCGAGGTGAGTATGGAGAAGTGCCAGAATGAAAGGGCGGGGGAAACGGGAGACCTCCAATAAAACCCGCTGACCAGAGGCATCGTCCAGCACGATTCCCACATGCGAAAATCCGTGAGCGAATCCGCCGAGAATGGTTAAATGATTGTGATACGTCAGGTAAATCCTCCTTGTCAGATTTGTTTGCAAAAGCGCTGTAGCGTGCTGCACTTTTTTGATAAAAAATGTAAATTGCTTATTATTTTGCAAACAAATCAAACACTTTGAAAATCAGTACACGATATCGTAAAAAATAGTTATCTTATTTCGCTGTAAAGGGTTGTATTCAGCATGTTGACCGAATCATGACGATCTCAGTTGCAAGAGAAATGGAAAGGAATCTAGTCATCCCTCTGTGCCTACGCCCGGATGTTGGAATGTGCTAATTAAAAAAATGTTATAAGTGTCTGAAGGAGTAACGCAAACGAGCATCATTTTCACTTATACAATAGACCATTTGATTCTTATTATAAAGCAGCCAGAAAATATTTTTTTTTTCTGGAGAGTGCTAATATATAAGGTCGATTTTAAACTCTTTACGTATGTTACTTACTGTTGTTAAAAACAGTTATTTTATAAACCTTTGGTTATATATATTTATATAATTTATGGAGGATTGCTAAAGGTCTTGGGAAGAATAAACCTTCCCGATACAGTTTAATTAATAATATCAGGTGTTTAAGAAACACTTGATTCGAATTGTACTTCAGCTGACACAATAATTGTTCCGTTATCAAAACCAATTAGCCGTAGGTAACGCGGTGTTGTGGTGGTTAGAATACTCGCCTCCCACAAAGGCGAACCGGGTCACCCCCAGATTTTCACATGTGGGAATCGTGCCGGACGATGCCACTCGTCGGCCGGTTTTCTCGAGAATCCCCCGTTTCCCCGCCCTTTCATTTCGGCACTGCTCCATACTCGCCTCGCTTCACCCTCATCAGCTCTCAAGACTTCGATGTTAAGAGCTACCCAAATCTATTCACTCACCCCAGTTAGACATAGGTTTGCGTTTTAATAAAGCCAAGTAATATTGACCAATCATAATATATAACCGTGGAATCAGTTACTGAAAATAAGATCATTGGGTGTTGAGCCTTGCAGTGTAGAGGATTAGTCATGAACAATCTAATTGCGCATTACAGTAACAAATGTGTAAACTTGATGCGAATGGGTTGAAACAGGAGTACTTTAATGCCACATACAAAACTGATTTTAATTCTTTTCTTAATTTTGTCGTGTGTAAGGATGCTCGATGGCTGTCTGGCAAATGTGTTTCTAGGAGCTGATTGGTGAACGACTTTCNAGTGAGTGAGGAAATTTGGGTGGCTCTTAACATCTAGGTCATGAGACCCGATGAGGGTGAAGCGATGTGAGTATGGAGCAGAGCCGAAATGAAAGGGCGAGGTACACGGGAGATCTCCGAGGGAACCCGCCGACCAGCGGCATTGTATGGCACGATTCATACATGCAAAAATCCGGAGGTAACCCCGCCGGGAATCGTGCAATTTATTCTGTCTCATACGTAATCGTTTGCTAGTTTACACATTGACCACTTAAAAGCAGTAGTGCATTTGATGTCACAGTAAGCATGGAATGGGTGACTCGCCACTCTCTCGTGAGTGGCCGCAGTACATTCAGTTTCTCCCGGCTCCACTCTGGTTACTGGTTCCTGCTGCGTGGGCTGAGTGTGTACAGCATTGAGCAAGCACCAGCTTACCTTGTAACATTTCACTGCATGCCACTGCTGGTTATATTTCGAAAATCAGGGTGCGTGCACGATATGTCTGGGCGTCAAGCAGAGACAGATCTCGACAGTGGGTGTCATCATACGTACACAGCTTACTGGTTTGTGATTTTTTTACACTTCAAATGTCAAGTATTTAGTGCCGTGTGGCCCAATCCCAACTAGTTCTATAATTTATGCTTGTGTGACTTTCGCATTTCTTGAATGAGTTCCTAATTTGAGCGAAGATGTGTTGTCCGCTCGAAGGCGTTAGTGCCGTTACAACGAAGTCCACGAATATTTTTATAGGGATCTAGCTAACTCGCCACTTCATTGGTCGTAAGTCAGCCAATAACGAACTCAGTACAGTACTCTGGGCACACCCGGTGCAGTTTGAACAGATAACATGGTGATAAGACTACAGAAACGAACATAATGAGGTTTGGTGTAATAGTGGATATAGGCAAGTAACTTATAGCTGATTCTTAATGCCAGCAAATGTGCACTTCCCTTGAAGACGTTACAGGTTGACGCAGGCTGATCTAGGCCCCACTGTTGTGCGCCAAATTACAATGACGCTGTACCGCCACTGTGGAAGACGGGGTGGCTTATAGTGTCGTAGTTAATGCCTCCAGGCACAGACTATATGATGCCTGAAGGTTAAAGGGTTTGCAATAATGTAGTCCTTTGCTGTTTCATTTGGAAGGATAGATATATTAACTAGAGTTTGAATAAAAACAACATACATTAACACTTCCGCGGTGTGGTACTGTAATAATTTGGTTACTCGGATTAACTGCTGACGACTTCGTGATGGAGGGGGGCTTCTCTGGACGGTGATTGTATACTTAACTCTTGCTGGTATGATGTCAGCTGTGGAGGGTGAGCTCCGGCGATGGGCGGCCTTGGCAAGGCCGCAGGTGCTGCCGTCTCACTGGACTGCTGTTCCACTGATGTACTGACACGGCCAGGGAGCCGAACCTCCTCCCCCGGCCGCACTGGCGCAGCTGGCCTAACTCTCTGCTCGGTGATCTTCAACTGACTGACTACTCTGGGCGGTAATAATCAACTCACCCCACTTCTCTCGTAAAGGGGTTTTTATGCACGCCAGACTCCCTCCTGAAGTGTCGGCACGTGTCTCTATTATTAGGGGAGGAGGTGAGGTGGCAGAATGCAGAACAATGCCTTTCAAAACCCATGCCCTGGTTCCTGAAGGTTGGNTATCCAGCTGGTCAGCTGTTTCTTCCGCAATGTGTGTTTTCTGCATTTAGGCGAACTGCGTTTCTATATCTCGTGAAACCTCTGTGCTCAACAGATCTCACGGGCTTGCTAGAGGCATAGGGGGTTGGGAGGGTGGTAGGGAAGGCCTAAGCCGCAGGACACGTGTAACTGCGATCCGCCACCTGCCTTGTAACATGTGTCGACTGGGAGACGCTCGCAAAGGGGGTCAGTGAGTTTTCTATTCCAAAAGACGTCACACATCAAGGTTAGTGTCTTGAAAATGTGCAGCCAGACCAGTGGCTTGCTCATTTTTAGTTGTTACTGTGAGAAATCTAATTTACTCTTGAATAGGTTTCACGTGATTCCTTTTTCCTTTAGAAGTGATTTTGTTATTGATACAAAGTCTTCCGAAACACAATTTAAAAGTAATTAAAAATTTACAAACATTTTATGTCTTAACTTTACACCAATTAGGTTGTGACATTTTATAAATTTCCTACATTAAGGCTATTAAATTCGTGTAAAATACTAGAATTTTGCAGTGGTTGTTGTGTGCAAGAAGTAAACACTTTCGCGTATACATGCATGTATTCGGATTAGAGTAGAGACCACTCTTAAACAACAAAAGCATGATCTTATTAATTTCTTGAACACTTTGTGGTTAGTAAATATTTATAGCATTCAATTAAAACTAGAAGCGAGTCGCCCAGATGTACCTCTGTAGGAACGGAAGTTATACAGGTCGATGTAATGTTAGGCGCTACTAACTCGTATTTCCGTTCTACATGAGACTTTCAACATTTTCTACAGCCTGTTACTATCAGTAAGCTGTCGCCAATAAATAAGCGATTTAAGGTTTGTGGGATGAAGTTGAAGTTTAATTTTAACCATGCGTAAAATGTGTTGTTATAATATAAGCGTATAAAAATGTGTTTTTTTGAAGATATTATTTATTGTCTGTAAGACTCTCACAAGCGCCCATAAAAAACAATAGCGCATCATTGCATATTGTATTCGTTCACATTCATTCGTCTCTGGCAGAAAAAATCTTCACAATTTCCAAACTCTAGTCCGAGCAACAATCAGACGTATATATTATTGTTTATCGTGAGTGTTATTAAAATTGCTACAAACATGGCAGTGGTGGTTATTTATAAAAGGTGTAAACATAAAGAAACAAAAGAGAGCTATCCCGAACACCGACACTTTGAGACATTACAATGAAATTTTTTGACGTTCAGACTTAAAATCGGAGACCACACTATTTTGCCTTATGCAGTATTCCGAAAAAATTCGAAGTTCCCTAAATGGCAGGGAACATTTTAAGAGCTTGAATTTCTTTATTAGGATTTTTCATTTGAACTAAGGCGTTTCTCGGCACTCTTTGGAATACTTGGAGCTGAGAAAACTGGCTAGTTATTCGATGGCTGGCACTTTTGTAACCAGTTTGAGGACTACAATCGAGTGTAGCACGGACACTTTAATGATATGAAGTTTCTTTGAACTCGAAAAAAAAACTGGAATAAATATATCATTTCGTTATTTCCTTAATGTTCTGCAGGACTGTGCAGTTACAGTACAGGCCATTTCCACTTCTGATGTTTCATTGTAAATAATGCTACGTATGTATGGACCCTTTAATATGGAACACAGTCATCTTGGCCGACAGTGCGCTATGTGCAAGGCGTAAAGTAGGCCAAAGGACAGTGGCTTATGGGAATACACTGACTAACTAAACTTTCATTCCCGATGTAGTGGCTATAGGAGACTATCCTGTCGAAGGTGATAATAAACCTTTACGGCCTCAAATGTCGAAATTCATTCCACCTACTTTACTTGACCAAACGGTATTTGGGTTCAAGTGCTCGGTAGTGATAAAGATTTATCACTGAACACAGCCATTTTTTTCTTTGTTTTTAGAAACATTTGCTTTGGAACTATAAGCAACCTTTTTCATAGACTACAAGTAACACATTTTATAATTACAATTTTAGCTTTACAAATTCCACACAATCATCTTGCAACATTTGCTCNAAAAAAAAAAAAAAAAAAAAAAAAAAAAAACGGGTAAACCTGCCTAATATAGCGTAGGGCCCCCCGAGCACCCAGAAGTGCCGCAAGATGACGTGGCATGGACTCGACTAATGTCTAAAGGTATACAGGAGGCAATTCACACCAGGAATCCTGCAGGGCAGTAAACAAATCCAATCTGCGCCAATTTGAGAAAGAGTTGCACGTCTGTCACGTTTAATGATTCTCATCAGTCATCGTTTGTGTCGTTCTTTCACGATCTTTTTCAGGTCGCAGCGATGTCGAAGATGTGATGTTTTACCGGATTCCCGATATTCACGGCACACTCGTGAAATGGTCGTATGCGAACATCAAAATATTATCGCTATCTCGGAGATGCTATATCCCATCTCTCGTTCGCCGACTATAACACGACGTTCAAACTCACTTAAATCGCGATAACCTTGACGCTTTTCCCCACCTGTGGGTCATAGGATCTCAGTTAATGTTAAATGGCACAGACTTTAAGGTGTCTTGAAGGTTGAGTGTATATCAAACAATGGCTAACAATGACTTCATCATGTCTTAGTTTTAAACATATTTATTTGACGGGAATTCATATACACATTCCCGGCACTTTTGCGTGAGGTACACATACTTTCTCGGCATCTTTTGCCGAGAATTAACTCATATTCTATCGACCCTGCGAGTTCTTGGCCTGAAGCGCTGATTACAGTGTTTTGGATAATGTTTCCGATTTTGTGGGGGGCATTAGGTGACAGGACACATACCTGAGTGACGACGTTGTTACTTAACTGTACTTGTTTGTTGCGGGGTAGTTGTTCCGGCAGTAGTTGAGATCTGGTGAGTTGGGTGGTCCTGTTACAGGCCCTCGGACAGGGTGTTATTGGCGTTCTGCACTCAGCTGGTTTTTTCTCGACGTGGCGCTCCTCGTTGAAGCTCACCCCTCGACTCCCATTCGCAGAGTAAGGTTGTAACTGACTGATTACCTCCCTACCACGTCCCGGCGAGGGACCCTTGTTGGGTCTTCACCTCGGCTCTCGTCGTAGGGTTGCACTTGACTACTCCCACTCGCTCAACATAGCGCTCCTCGTTGCAGCTCACCACTCCATTACGCCTTCTCGTTGCGGGATTGTAACTGACTTGGCTGAGTCCGCGCTCCGGCTCCCAATTCCTTTCACCATACGCGTCCCAGTGTGGCACTTTCAAGCGCCGCGCTACCTGCCGCTCGTCGCTTCTCGGCGATGGGGTATCACGGACTGACTGTCTCTGCGAACTGACTCACTCGGTGCCCTGTGGCACGGGGAATTATTGGTTGTTTGTCCCGATATGGCTGACCCCTTAACACTGTCTCTGGTTGACTCTGCCGTGGCCCGAACCCCAGGGCATCTCGGTGTCCCGACGGACTTCCTCTGTCAGCGCACCATTCTAACTGACTGAGTTAACTGCTCTCACATAACTGACAATGCAACCTACTGACTGACTAATGCGACTGACTGACTGATTCGACTGACTGATTGATGCGACTGACTGATTGATGCGACTGACTCACTTGGCAGGGGTCCGATCTCCCTGGCCTCGGTTAGCTGTTGCACGGACTCTCTTACACTCTCTTACACTCTGCATACTTCCAATATACGTTACGCGTCAACCTGCCCTTGTAGCAGCAGTAACCGATCTGGCTGCCGACAGCATTGTGTTACTATGATTGGTGCAATACCTCTGTTATTTGCATACGCATGTCTATACCAGTTTTTTTTTACTCTTCAGTGTATATTTCCAGTGCTACAAAAGTAATGCTAGCAACAAATTTACAAAACAATTGTTTGTAAAACACACACACACTTCATTTTGCTGTCTTTTTTTTAACGGTATTGTAAATTGATTGTTATCAACAGCGGGCCAATCAGAGAAACCGAAACAATGTACTGTTGAATTCTAGCTGCTTCAAACATATATAATAAATTATCACATCAATACCAGTTGTATTAATTGCTAGGGATTTTTCGAGGCGTGTCGAAGGAACTTTGTGCGAGTCAGAATATCAGCACTAGCGCTTAAATATATTGCAATATAAAAAAAGGCCTGTCAATAATAACGTTATGCTTGAGTTTTCGTTAACTCTAATGACTGTACATACCATTAGGTGAGGTCCTGCCTAGGTCCATTGGCGAGGGCACAGCATCTTGGAAAGCACTCTGGGTTTTTTGAAAAGCGCCACAGCTCAACGAGTTCTAAATAACTGGCGTGGAGTGACTTGTAGGAACTCGTTGGTGTAGCCCCCGGTAAGTAAGAAGCAGGAACCTGCAACATTAGCTTGTTTAGTGACAACCTTCACTTCAGAAAATTGTACTTAATTTGTTACATGTGTCCACAAATTTTTATTTCATTTTACAAACAGGACACTTGACAGACAAATTAAAAAATAAGAAAATATGGCTTTCCACAGATTTAACTGATCGCGAACAAATTACAGAGACTTGGATACAAGACACGCTAGTTAATATGAGCAAAATTTACTGGCATAGAGAGATTAAAACGTTCCAGTAACCTGTATTCCGAGAGAGAAAGGGATGGGACGCAGTGGGAGTGAAAGAAAATTGGAAGCGTGTACATATCACTCACCGTTTTTCCCCTCCACTGCCTATCTTGTGACATATAGCGAGTTGCACCTCACGAGTCTCCTTATTTGAATTTCCTTACTTCTGCACCGGTAATTTAAGTTTAACAGAATAGTGTATTTATTGGCAGTGCTAAATTGTGCAGTGCACGGATCTCCGAACCAGAAAGGAAAAATTAAAGCGAAAGATCTAACATAATTAGAGTTTCCAAAACACCAAGAATTCCGAACGAGTGGGTTACCGCAGGCGAGAAACGAGGTAGCTTCAGTACATACAGCAGTATTATATTATTTCAATATAAAACTTAAACTATGGTTAGGCTTAATTTTTATACGCAGGGGAAAAAATAGCGAAATTTACCTGACATTTATAAGTTAATATCCACGAATGAAAGCTAAATGTATTTTACTGTAATTTAAAGCAAAAGTACAATAACATGTATTAAAATTTGTGTTGCTACAATTTTTCAGTCTCTATGTATAACAAAGTTCCTTAAAGGATGGGGTTCTTTATTAAATAAGGGGTAAGTAGTAGCCTTATGGCGAGTCGGGGGCATGCATCATGACTCAGGATCCAGGATCCGTCCTCCAACTTGGTAGGCGTGGCCGGCAGCCATATTGGTTGGTAATGTCCGTCACATTTGTTGGCATCACGCCTACGGCTCGCTGCCATATTCGATGTTCTTCCCCCGTCATCCCTAGAAATTTGTTTAGTAACAATTTGTTTTTAAATCATAGGAAATTAAAAATTATTTGCTAGCCACCTCGGATTGTTAATAATTAAATCGGGTAAGTGTGTCACTGCAGACCATAATGATATTTTTCAAGAAAATGAAAAAGAAAAAAATTCAGTCAAGTAATGTTGCCTAGAAAGGATTTAAATAAAAATTTAATTATTTCGCCCCACCACTTTGGTGCTCAGTGAATCAGGGGACGTATTGATCCCCCAATTCTCCGCCACAAAAAACCAGTAACCCCAAAAAAAAATTGAAATTAAAAATGTTTAAAAATGAAATAAGTTCGGCTCACCACTTTGGATTTATATTTGTTTTCTTAGAAAAAAAAAGAATAANAAAATGTTTAAAAATGAAATAAGTTCGGCTCACCACTTTGGATTTATATTTGTTTTCTTAGAAAAAAAAAGAATAATATGTCGTCACTGCGATTGTAGAAAAGTGAATGCTTTAAATGACTGGAAATTGCCGGCACGAAAACTTTCAGCACACATGTGTGCGCGCACGCTGACGGGAGTAGCAGCCACGACGCAGCAAGGCAGGGTGTTATTCGTGAGTTATCCGTTACGAGTGGTGCGCGCCTTCAGTCACGAACCGTCTCTAAAACTTCTTTAACGAAACACTGCTTGCGCAGAGACCGGTTCAGGTTTGTTATCGCTTCGACAATCATAGTGTTACGCTGAGTACACGACGCGCATGCTTATCAGGGTCGCAGTCAGCTCTTTAAGTTATGCTGCCATAGTGATACTGCACATGCTTAGCAGCGACGCAGTGTCTTACTGTTACGCTGATGTAGTGGCTCTGTGTTACCGAGTCGCACGTGGGTTTGTGAAGCGGTGAGCAGGGGGAATACCCCACTTACCCCCTTCGTCACTCACAACCCCCACCACACTCACCACCACCTCGCTTCCCATTCCCCTTCGCCCCTTTATCAACACGCCATTCTAAAAACCCTCACCACACTTCAAAGGCGAAAAAAAAAAACTGCCGAAACCACATTTTGCCCTTCCCCAAACTCTTCATTCGTCCCTTTTCTCGTCCCACCTCCCTCTTAGATCCATCGACCAACAAAATCGTTCATGTGTATAAGTCCGCGCAGGAAATACACTGAAAATCCCACCTCCCCCAGACACAACGACCAATAAAATAACTGCATCTATGCGCCGAACTATTTCCCTATGTATAAATCCGCCACAAGTTCATATTATTCACCTATGTATAATTTCGCCACCAGATAATGTAATGCAGTTCATTGGTTCCGCTCATCCTTCCTAGATCTCAACATTCAATAAAACCGCCTCATGCCTGAAACAAAATAGTTGGATTGNGATAATGTAATGCAGTTCATTGGTTCCGCTCATCCTTCCTAGATCTCAACATTCAATAAAACCGCCTCATGCCTGAAACAAAATAGTTGGATTGGGGAGAATGATGTTGGAGGGAAATGGTCCAGCGCGAAATACCTCATGAAAGCTCTGCTGAAAACTGATCTCGATGGAACCAAATCATTAAGAGGAAGGGGGGGGAGGGGGTAATGGAGGGCCGAACAATATATAAGACCAAGCGTCCGCAGTTTGCCATCTTTCTGCGTCCTGTTATCAGCGTCGTTAGACAGAAGCTTCCTGCGATCCGTGGTTATATCCACAGCATCCTTCTACAGTAAAGAGAGTAAGTACTCACTTTTCGTTAATTATAGTGAAATAATGCGAGGAGAAAGACAGCCGCCGCTTTAGTCCGTGCCGCCCGTACATGGAGGCCGTGCGTGGTTTCATCACGAAGGCAGGTGGATGCATACAAACGTAGTACACTGGCTACGGCTGCAGCCTTGGACGCCGCGCATCACTTGCATGTTAAAAAAATTTATGAAATTTGGTTTAATCACATGCACGCACATGTCAAAAACAGAAGTCACTTACTAATGAGCGATAGGAATTTACTTTTTTCAGTAAATTAAAATTCGCAAACGATTATAGGCAATCAATTATAAAAAATAAATCCGCAATTTAAAGTAATATATCTCATCTTTAAGTTTCGTACGCAACAGAAGTGTCTGTAAAAATATGTATAAGGCATGACCGTACTTATGTTTGAATTACTGCAGAATAAAGTCTTTTATAATATGTATTCAGAATTCAGTAAAATAATTGTAGGGAATGTACTTCTCTAAATAAATATGTTTCAGGAAAAGGTTCTTAATTTCATAATAGTAAGGTTTTACAATGTTGGTTTCTATTTTGTTTATTTAANAATATGTTTCAGGAAAAGGTTCTTAATTTCATAATAGTAAGGTTTTACAATGTTGGTTTCTATTTTGTTTATTTATTTAAATGAAATACGTAAGTATTCGAGTAAAATCTGCATGTAACTGTCTAAAATAAATGTCCTGATCGTTCCTTCTTCGATGGAGGTCCTAATCGTTCCATCGAGGAAGAAAGGGATNAATGAAATACGTAAGTATTCGAGTAAAATCTGCATTTAACTGTCTAAAATAAATGTCCTGATCGTTCCTTCTTCGATGGAGGTCCTAATCGTTCCATCGAGGAAGAAATAGATTATCAACAGCGGATAATACACGATGAAGAAGCGTACTTTTATGCTACTATTGAGATAGATAAGATTATTTTAATCAGTCATGGGATAGCAATATGCAAATATACAGATGGCAGTAGTGTCGCGTACAAAATGTATAAATGGACAGTGCATTGGTTGGGCTTTCATTTATAGTCAAGTGATTCACATGAAAAGGTTTCTGACGTGATTATGGCCGCACAGCGGGAATTAACAGACTTTGAACGCGGAATGGTAGTTGGAGCTAGACGCATGGGACATTCCATTTCGGAATTGGTTAAGGAATTCGACATTCCGAGATCCACAGTGTCAAGAGTGTGCAGAGAATACCTAATTTCAGGCATAACCTCCCACCATGGACAACGCAGTGGCCAGCCGCCTGCACTTAATGACCTAGACCAACGACATGTGCGCAGAACGGTCAGAGTTAACCGCTGGAATCAATGTGGGACGTACGACGGACGTGTCCGTTAGGACAGTGCGGCGAACTTTGGCTCTACTGGGCTATGCCAGCAGAAGACTAACTCGAGTGCCTTTACTAACAGCACGACATCGCCTGCAGCCCCTCTCCAGGGCTCATGACCATATCGGTTGGACCCTAGACGACTGGAAAACCGTGGCTTGGTCAGATGAGTCCCGATTCTACTGGTAAGAGCTGATGGTAGGGTTCAAGTGTGGCGCAGACCCCACGAATCCATGGATCCAAGTTGTCAACAAGGAACTGTGCAAGATGGTGGAGGCTCCATAATGGTGTGGGCTGTTTTAACATGGAATGGACTGGGTCCTCTGGTCCAACTGAACCGATCATTGACTGGAAAGGGTTATGTTCAGCTACTTGGAGACCACTTGCAGCCATTCATGGACTTCATGTACCCAAACAATGATGGAATTTTTATGGATGACAATGCGCCATGTCACCGGGCCACAACTGTTCGCGAATGGTTTGAAGAACATTCTCGACAGTTCCAGCGAATGATTTGGCCACTAAGATAGCCCGACATGAATCCCATCGAACATTTATGGGACATAATCAAGAAGTCAGTTCGTGCACAAACTCCTCCACTGGCAACACTTTCCTAATTATAGACGTCTATAGAGGCAGCATGGCTCAATATTTCTCCCGGGGACTTCCAACGACTTGTTGAGTCCATGCCACGTCGAGTTGCTGAACTTCGCCGGGCAAAAGGAGGTCCGACACGGTATTAGGAGGTATCCCATGAGTTTTGTCGCCTCAGTGTATGTCCATTAAGCTACATATGGGTAATACCTGTTGTCCCGTTTTATATGTCAAGTAAAAGAAAGGAAGTAAAACTACTTGCATATTTTATTGCATCCAGTATTACGTATCAAAATACAAGGTATATATTCAGACATTCGTGACAATAAATACGCTCAGTACAAATTTCACTGTGACAATTGCCCGTTTGCCTGGTGGAACATGACATCGCGTAGTTACTTTCGTAAAGCACGCGCGTCGTAAATTGGCCAGCAGTGAGGAATGTTGGCAAGCATCTCGGTTGACGTGACGAGCAGCCTGCGCAGTAGGGTGCGAGTTCTGTCGACTGCACCTACCCATCTCTGTCTTTTACTCCCACCGCGTGGATGGTAGTCATGCGAGGGTAATTCTGTCAACGGCGATGGAAAGAACGACGGAACCGTGACAGGCGATAAAGCGAACTTCTGTCGAATCTACGGTTTATTTCCCTCGGAACGTTTTCACATGTTTGTACGAGATTTTACACATGAATAGCACCAGATTGTCAAAAGCGGGAAACGAATGCGAAGTGAAATTTTTTTTAATCGACTGGTGTTTTTTTTTTTTTACGTTTTCGCTTTGTGCTGGAAGGATAATCAAATTATGGCTTACAAATAAGATAACCTTAACTTGTGGCTTTGAAGAGCTACCCATTAAACTAATAGTACGATGACGTGTGTTAAAAATGGTAGAGTATAAGAAAATTGTCACCACATTAGACGGGTATTAGTGGAGTAGTTTGAGACATATAATGTAAGCCAATTGAGTACCTATACCACTTTGGTGGCAGTACCTATAGTAAAGTGAAGGTCTATTAAAGTTGTATTTAGTGAGTATAGTATACATNCTATACCACTTTGGTGGCAGTACCTATAGTAAAGTGAAGGTCTATTAAAGTTGTATTTAGTGAGTATAGTATACATACAGGTAAATGTGCCGACCAAGTTTGAGTGAGTAAATTAGTTTAATGTTGCAGCAGTGTATTCGTTGTACGCAANCTATACCACTTTGGTGGCAGTACCTATAGTAAAGTGAAGGTCTATTAAAGTTGTATTTAGTGAGTATAGTATACAGGTAAATGTGCCGACCAAGTTTGAGTGAGTAAATTAGTTTAATGTTGCAGCAGTGTATTCGTTGTACGCAANATACAGGTAAATGTGCCGACCAAGTTTGAGTGAGTAAATTAGTTTAATGTTGCAGCAGTGTATTCGTTGTACGCAATAAGAACTGCCAGATTGTCAATTAGTGTTCACCTCATTTTAATTGTTCCAGTCATAGGCTACATAAAATGTACCAACGCAACCCCTATGAAAAAAGCAACTTTTTATTTAAAAACTTTATTTGATTCATGCTTTCTTTAACAGAACTCTTGGAATGTGGGATTTGTCAGGATTTGATTCGAGAGTTTCCAAAATAATAAACGAATAACTTAGTATCCCATGGGCCACCTTCAAAAAACCGAGGACAAATTGTACGGATAAGTTAATTTTTTATGTTCTCGTAGGCACTGTCTGCATGCAAATTTGTTTGACGTATCTCAAATTTATTGCTGAAAATGTAACTTTTTTAAACAATAATACAGCCGCCATTGTGAAAAATATGAAATTGTTTTATCCNAATTTATTGCTGAAAATGTAACTTTTTTAAACAATAATACAGCCGCCATTGTGAAAAATATGAAATTGTTTTATCTACTAAAATAATTCAGCGTTGTTGTTGTTTATCATATCGCTAATTGTATGGCAAATTTTTCGGTTATCGGTTTCGTAGTTTTAAAAAGTAATATGTAAGAATTTTTCTTTTACAAATAACGCTATCTGACATAAAAAAACATGTAAATAGCGTATGTTAATGTTGAATTTAGGTATTGCCAGCATATATATTTTAATTGAAGTTGGTCAAATATCTCAACAGTATATATGGTAGGTTAACCAAAATTAAATATAAAGTCGGAATTTTGAAAATTAGGGCCTTACTTATTACAACCAAGATATGCAAGGTGTCGTTCTATATACTACTTCGCATATTTTGGTTGCAATATGTTGAGTATTTTCCGATAAACGATCCAAGAGTTATGTATTTCTAGGTGGCAATATCTCCCAAAATGTCAGATAAAAGAGACCGTTAATTAGGTATTTAATCTCCTCAATATGTTCTGCCAGCATGTCAAGTTCAGTTGGAATTCGTGAAATAGNAGACCGTTAATTAGGTATTTAATCTCCTCAATATGTTCTGCCAGCATGTCAAGTTCAGTTGGAATTCGTGAAATAGTTTGATAAATGTGGCAGTTTAAACTGAAATACTTATATGGCTGTCAATTAAAGCATTTTGAATACAAGTTAATGGTAAATTAGAATAATATATGTCTATTTATATTTAAAATCCTAGCACTATTCAAATTACAATGCCAAATCTGGCTGCAAATTTTTGAGTGTTTTCAAATATATGGCATAGCTTTCTTTTAAGGTGGGGTTATCTTCTGAAATAGTGGACTGAGAATATATTTTTATGAGTTCAATTTATGTATTTCGAACTACTATCGCTCTCAGCTTTGTTCCGATAGTTTGAATGATTCTTGAGATAGGATTGTAAAGCAACAACCTCAAATTATCACTATTTGAAAATTAATCATCTGTTACACTTAATATTACGAAATTTTATTTTCCTTCCCTTTCTTCTAGTTTGGTGAAATTCGGTGCAGGTTTCCAGTTGTTTTAAGCGGAATTATATATATGCATAAAAAGTT
>NQII01002344.1:154510-235085 GCA_002778355.1 Clitarchus hookeri
TCGCGCAGTGTGTGGTATGTAGTAAATATAAACACCATTCGTATAACTGCTATCAGTCATTAATTTTGGTATGTGTATAAAAACTAGATTTCACATTATAAAATTACTATATTAATGTTGGTCTTTACATCAATTTATTGCTTACTGGTGTAGTTTAATTCATTTTGTGGAAAATTATGTAAAGCCACGAGAGTACGAGATTATTATATTTAACTTTGACGAAAATTATTAACTGTTTGCAAAATGTAGTGTTTTCCTTATGCATCAAGTTATTTTCCGCATGTAATATTTTATGAAAAAAAAGAAAAAATATTAAGTCGTCCGACGGAGTTTTGAACTCACGCCCAAAAGTAACTCTCTTTACACGAGCGCACTGACTTCACCACTGTACTTCCAGTTTACACGGAATAGCAGTCTTTAAATACTGGAGACATATTTTAATTTTTTTCGTTGTGTAGGTATTGTTTTATATATTTAGGACGGTTTTAAACTGTTATTAAAAGTTGTCATCGCCAATATTATTCGTCTTTGTCGTATTTTAGTATGATTTTAGTATAATCAAGATAGAGGCATCCTTCTTAGTTTCTTCATCAATTCGTTTCAAGTAGTAGCCACAGGGAACGCCCTACGCTCTGAAACCGCTATGCGATTGGTCAGGTACGAAAGCCGGCAAGGAACCGGCCACGAAAAATAGGATGTGTCCTATTACAAAACGTGGTACGAAATCTGGCCGTACAAGGCGGCAAACGCCATGACGGGTGCCATACTAGCCGGTATAACGGCCGCTGTGGTGTACCCTTGCTCAAGCTTTCACGGAATATGGTATCGTGTAATACGGCCCTTGAACATGGCTTTCAAAAGACCTCACTCACCGTGAGCGACCTGTGTCGGACGGATAGCAACAGCGCTGACAGGTTTCCCCCGTGGCGAACGAGGCGAGCGATCGACAATCGATTCCACGACGAGACGTTCAAGGATCGCCCCCTCTTGGTCGATCGCCACGCCACTAAACAATTCATTCGACCGGCGGAAAGAGACACGATGCGCGGCGGTTTACAAACAGGATGTTCGTGAGTGGCTCCGTGCCCAAGAAAAAGAGACTTTGAGGACCTGGGAGATAGCGAAGTACCTCGCGGGCAATTCGGCTCTTTGCCGGCCACCATTCGGGAGGAAGGAAAGCACTGTATTGCTAGNATAGCGAAGTACCTCGCGGGCAATTCGGCTCTTTGCCGGCCACCATTCGGGAGGAAGGAAAGCACTGTATTGCTAGGAAATTTGGGAACGCGACCATACGTTTATTTGAAGTAAGAAAAGTTTCATCCCACTTACAGTAATTTTTTTGCTACTCGTGCAAAATAAAAATATTTCAGTAAACTTCCAGAACTTAAATGAACCTTCTTAACCTATCATTGCATGGGAGATTTTTCCACACATCAAGATGCAAATACAGGAACGCTAATATACAAAGTTGAAAAATCTGTTACGAATTTGAATATTTCCTTAACAAATGTAGGAAAACTACGACTAATGTATGGAAAAAAAGCTATACCATTTGTTTTTTGTTAATGCGCGTATTCAGTGATGTGGTAAACGTGCAGATAGTTTCTTAAGCGGGCGTTGACACATGCGTGTTTGAATGTGATTGAGCTTTGCAGGAAACCGACTGAAACTTTCTTCATAATTATCTTAGACAATGCTTTAAGGGGAGAATTTTTCATCCTAAGATGTTTTCCAAAATGTTATTGGCTATTCTGTATTTTATTTTTAATTTTACGGTTGAATTCTGCAGTTTATGAATCAGCGTAGCTGTTTAAGGCAAATCACGAATTGGCAGTATCAAAGTAGCAGGAATCTCACTGGAAACCGTAGATTGAACATGGGGTGGTATGCGCATGCTAACTGCGCAATAAACATCTGGGTCTCAACATTGAACTGATTTTCTTCCTATGGCTAAGGGGTCGCGGTGGCGCAGCGGCTAGGACGCTCGCCTCTAACCAAGGCGATTCAGGTTCGCTTCCCATCGACGTCACTCCAGGATTTTCACAAGTAGGAATCGTGATGAACGATGCCTCTGGTCAGCAGGTTTAATTAGGGATCTCCCATTTCCCTCGCCTTTGTAATCGGGCTCTACTCCATGCTCCCCTCGCTTCACCCTCATAGGCTCTCGAGACCACGATGTTAAGCGCCGCCCAAATCTCTACTCCACTTCCTACGGCTAAGATAACAATAATATTTCCTTAAAACAAGTGGTTTAATTTTGTGGTAGACTACTTTTTACTTAGTTGGAACGCAACTACGAAGTTTGTGAAAAAGTTTCATTTTAATCGCGGTTTTGATGTTAAAACGAAATGTAAATAATTTATATCAAGAACCAGGTAAGTCTTTTCTTATAAAAAGAAATATAAATATGGATATTGACATTAATTACATTAAAATGAGAACAATAAAGAGAGNTATTGACATTAATTACATTAAAATGAGAACAATAAAGAGAGGTATACATATATTTTGACGTTTTCAGTTACACATTACAGCAGAGAGGACGTAACACAAGAAGCAGATTAATTATTTAAATTATACGCAGTAATAAAACATTGTGCAACAAGGGATGTAGAGTACTTCACTTATGGGGAGGTTTATTTGTTGTTGACGCCATACCTTACGTTCAAAAATGCCACAAATGCTATTGCCAATAACGTAACACCTAACACACATTGTNGTTGTTGACGCCATACCTTACGTTCAAAAATGCCACAAATGCTATTGCCAATAACGTAACACCTAACACACATTGTCTATTGCCCGGAGGTGAATAAGAGTATTGCCCTTGTACAAGTGCACGTGGGGAAAAATTATATCTTTGCCATATTTATCGGTAAGCAAAAATACTGACACCCTAAATAATGGCCAGTGACCAAATTAAAGTTTCAGGTGTGCCCGTTAAGATGAGTTCTAGGTTTAACTTAGATCTTTTAGCGAAAAGTAAGTGTACCCACGTGTGGTTATGAAAATGTTAACACCTGAACGAACATGATTTATGCTAGCGTCAGACTGTGATTAAAGAAATATTTTTGTTAGAGAAGCTGACTAAGTTCTGATGTCACTTGTGTCGCATTAATTGTACCGTTATTGACGACAATCCTTTCAAATGTTTGGTGATCCCGATCACTGGGGATTGGCTTTCGTCCACAGTTACTCTTTGCTGATGGTGTATTGCCGCGAGTTGTGTATGCCGTCATCACCTTGGCTACTGTTGCTCTCGATACACCAACACACTGACAGTCTTCGATGCACTTGATCCCAAAAAACCGCGCTCCAACTATCTGCCATCGTTGAAAATAAGAGAGTTCTCCCATTTTGCCTAACCTACGTCTGGTGGATTTCACGCACAAATACGTACTACACCACCTAGCCTACTGCGTAAAAACGCCCTTCCCTGCAATAACAAACGACAGTCACAGCGCACGAATGATAAGAGTTACCACCCCGCAAATATGCCGTGTTGCAAAACATAGGTGCTTCTATTACTTTGATAACCATTTGTATAGATCACAGTTGCATATTGTTCTAATACAATAAGTGAAAAATAATTCTGTGAAGAAGGCACATCTTTTACATGTATAGTACCGAGCAAGGTGGTGCAATGGTAAACCATTGGTTCAGCATTCGGAAGGATTCCGGTTCGATTCCCGATCCAGCCATTCTAATTTCGGTTTTCCGAAATCATTTCAGGCGTTTTCATGGAGGGGATGGTGCATTACTACAGGCCATGACCGATTCATTCCCCGTTCTTTTCTGAACCGTTTTCTCCGTCTTTAAAAATCTCAATGTTGATTACCTAGGTACCTCCCTATCTACTTGACATTTATAATCCTAATATTCACATTGTCATACATGTGCACAAAATTTTATACGGAAAATGCCGTAAGTCTGATTGACTCCGCGAAATCTATATTCATAGTTNATAGCGAAGTACCTCGCGGGCAATTCGGCTCTTTGCCGGCCACCATTCGGGAGGAAGGAAAGCACTGTATTGCTAAGAAATTTGGGAACGCGACCATACGTTTATTTGAAGTAAGAAAAGTTTCATCGCACTTACAGTAGTTTTTTTGCTACTCGTGCACAATAAAAATATTTCAGTAAACTTCCAGAACTTAAATGAAACTTCTTAACCTAACATTGCATGGGAGATTTTTCCACACATCAAGATGCAAATACAGGAACGCTAATATACAAAGTTGAGAAATCTGTTACGAATTTGAATATTTCCTTAACAAATGTAGGAAAACTACGACTAATGTATGGAAAAAAAGCTATACCATTTGTTTTTTGTTAATGCGCGTATTCAGTGATGTGGTAAACGTGCAGATAGTTTCTTAAGCGGGCGTTGACAATGCGTGTTTGAATGTGATTGAGGTTTGCAGGAAACCGACTGAAACTTTCTTCATAATTATCTTAGACAATGCTTTGAGGGGAGAATTTTTCGTCCTAAGATGTTTTCCAAAATGTTATTGGCTATTCTGTATTTTATTTGTAATTTTACGGTTGAATTCTGCAGTTTATGAATCAGCGTAGCTGTTTAAGGCAAATCACGGATTGGCAGTATCAAAGTAGCAGGAATCTCACTGGAAACCGTAAATTGAACATGGGGTGGTATGCGCATGCTAGCTGCGCAATAAACATCTGGATCTCAACATTGAACTGATTTTCTTCCTATGGCCAAGGGGTCGCGGTGGCGCAGCGGCTAGGACGCTCGCCTCCCACCAATGCGATTCAGGTTCGCTTCCTACCGACGTCACTCCAGGATTTTCACAAGTAGGAATCGTGATGGACGATGCCTCTGGTCAGCAGGTTTAATTAGGGATCTCCCATTTCCCTCGCCTTTGTAATCGGGCTCTACTCCATGCTGCCCTCGCTTCACCCTCATAGGCTCTCGAGACCACGATGTTAAGAGCCGCCCAAATCTCTACTCCACTTCCTACGGCTAAGATAACAATAAAATTTCCTTAAAACAAGTGGTTTTATTTTGTGGTAGACTACTTTTTACTTAGTTAGAACGCAACTACGAAGTTTGTGAAAAAGTTTCATTTTAATCGCGGTTTTGAGGTTAAAACGAAATGTAAATAATTTATATCAAGAACCAGGTAAGTCTTTTCTTATAAAAAGAAATATAAATATGGATATTGACATTAATTACATTAAAATGAGAACAATAAAGAGAGGTATACATATATTTTGACGTTTTCAGTTACACATTACAGCAGAGAGGACGTAACACAAGAAGCAGATTAATTATTTAAATTATACGCAGTAATAAAACATTGTGCAACAAGGGATGTAGAGTACTTCACTTATGGGGAGGTTTATTTGTTGTTGACGCCATACCTTACGTTCAAAAATGCCACAAATGCTATTGCCAATAACGTAACACCTAACACACATTGTTCATTGCCCGGAGGTGAATAAGAGTATTGCCCTTGTACAAGTACACGTGGGGAAAAATTATATCTTTGCCATATTTATCGGTAAGCAAAAATACTGACACCCTAAATAATGGCCAGTGACCAAATGAAAGTTTCAGGTGTGCCCGTTAAGATGAGTTCTAGGTTTAACTTAGATCTTTTAGCGAAAAGTAAGTGTACCCACGTGTGGTTATGAAAATGTTAACACCTGAACGAACATGATTTATGCTAGCGTCAGACTGTGATTAAAGAAATATTTTTGTTAGAGAAGCTGACTAAGTTCTGATGTCACTTGTGTCGCATTAATTGTACCGTTATTGACGACAATCCTTTCAAATGTTTGGTGATCCCGATCACTGGGGATTGGCTTTCGTCCACAGTTACTCTTTGCTGATGGTGTATTGCCGCGAGTTGTGTATGCCGTCATCACCTTGGCTACTGTTGCTCTCGATACACCAACACACTGACAGTCTTCGATGCACTTGATCCCAAAAAACCGCGCTCCAACTATCTGCCATCGTTGAAAATAAGAGAGTTCTCCCATTTTGCCTAACATACGTCTGGTGGATTTCACGCACAAATACGTACTACACCACCTAGCCTACTGCGTAAAAACGCCCTTCCCTGCAATAACAAACGACAGTCACAGCGCACGAATGATAAGTGTTACCACCCCACAAATATGCCGTGTTGCAAAACCTAGGTGCTTCTATTACTTTGATAACCATTTGTATAGATCACAGTTGCATATTGTTCTAATACAATAAGTGAAAAATAATTCTGTGAAGAAGGCACATCTTTTACATGTATAGTACCGAGCAAGGTGGTGCAATGGTAAACCATTGGTTCAGCATTCGGAAGGATTCCGGTTCGATTCCCGATCCAGCCATTCTAATTTCGGTTTTCCTAAATCATTTCAGGCGTTTTCATGGAGGGGATGGTGCATTACTACAGGCCATGACCGATTCATTCCCCGTTCTTTTCTGAACCGTTTTCTCCGTCTTTAAAAATCTCAATGTTGATTACCTAGGTACCTCCCTATCTACTTGACATTTATAATCGTAATATTCACATTGTCATACATGTGCACAAAATTTTATACGGAAAATGCCGTAAGTCTGATTGACTCCGCGAAATCTATATTCATAGTTTAATTTTTTCTCGGCTTTTATAATACAGGCTTGTCCCCGGATGTTCAATAGCGGATAGTTCCATTACCCATGTTGCCAGTACACAAGGCAGTTTTGTTGCTGTCGGTGACACATAGCTCCAGCCAGACCACACGCTTGGTAAACTGAGTACTAGGATCTCAGGCCTTGTGGAAGGACATGCTCTGTGCGATCTGGTGAATCAGATCGGGGCTATGCTCGGTGTGGCCTGAGGAACAGGTCGGGGCTTTGGATTTGGTCAATTTCGGTGAGCGCTGGTCATGTCTGCGTTGAGAGGGCGTGATCCCTCTTCCCCGCCGACTGGGCGGCCGGGGTGCGGAATGGCCTAACGGCTAAGAGCGCTCCGTTAAAAAATAAGAGCATGGCTGTGATGGCTGTGTATCATATATATATATATATATATATATGTCGGTGACACACACAGAAGTTTCACTTCTCTGTAAATGGGCAGTGTATGACTTAGGCGCTTTACTCCTCGTTCTGAGAAGAGGCCGGGAAGTTAATGGTCCTTAGACGATACATCAGCGAAGGCTCATAATTTTGCCCACCGAATCGGTACACCAAGAAGTTAAAAAATCAAAATATTCGAGAGACCTTATATAACCTTGAACCTTTATTGGTTTAGCTGTAAAGCGTTAAATACGACGCAGTAAAATCTTTATTGTTACGATAACAGTTGAAGTACATTTGTGAGTACATTGAAGATAAGATAATAAGAGTGATGTGTACTTTCCGAGAATTCGGAAACGGGTATAGTTTTGGTTGAGCTACAGGTTACAAACATCATGATTTAAATACAATTTAATAAATTAACGCAATTATAAAAATTAATACATCACAAATTATTTTCTCAAGGTACTTGCTATGTTTGGGGTAAGATACAGCTCGTAGAGTATGTGAATCCATATCACTGACAAAGCACATCGTACAATGTAAATGGAAAGTCACTAAATGTAAACACATTTTATCCGTATATTACAAAGCTGTTTATGTACATATAAATACAAAATTGTTGACATCGTGGTTACACACCCTGAATTGTACCCAAAATATAATTTCAACAACCAATTAAAAATGTAACTTGATAATTGTCAACATGTATCAAATCCTGGAGAAAGAAGTAAAGAAAACAATGGAATGGAAGGAGGGTATAACATGTTCTTATGGGCGGATGCAGTAAGTAATTTCTTGCTGGTCTTTGGCGTCGCTAAACACAGTTTCCTCTACTTGTTTATTGTTTCTCTGTTATTCTTGAACATTAGGGATATGCGATGGATTTCGAATCGGCCTTGAGCGACGCTGTCGTGGGTCCACAGGATACAACCCATATAAAACCTGGAAAGGTTCTCTTCCATCATAGTTTTCGATAGTTCATCATTTCGTTTAATTACTTATTCACTTTAATGCCTAATGGTGTCAGAACTCCATAAAAAAAATCCTTTTTTTGTAATATGAAGCTGACCTTGTCTCTGGAAGAGATTGTTTTGGTGTTTTTGTTGATGCCAATTATTTTCATATTATCTATGTTGATGCTACAAAACGTAATTTTCTGGCACAGATTGCGTCTCCAGGTGTGAGATTTTTATGGGAGAAAGACATTTCACCTCAGAAATCTCATAATCAGATACAAGTCGGTCAGGTGTATCTCTATGGATGTTCTGATCTATAAAATGAGCCACAATTCTCCATTTTGAAGCCGATGATTTTCCCCGTACAACGAAGTGCCTCGTTTTCATTATCTATGTCAAACATTATTTTAAAATTCACTGTAGAGCAGTGATATAACCAAAGAGTGGCAACTAGTGAGATGTTTTCTCAGACAGACCGACCGAAAATTGAAGTTGTTAAGATTCTTAGTCGTCCTTCCATTCGCTTTCAAAAGTCCCTTTATAGCTAAACTTATTTTTTTTTCTCTTCGAAAATGTCTCTGGCATATCAAGTTTTTGAGAATGTGTGCCATAATCGCAGCCAGTTTTGTTAAGTTAGCAAACTTTTTTTTTCTGAACTATTTTCTTTAAAGCCTGCAATTTCTTCAACTCGTTAACTGTTTGGTGTGATTACCAGGGCTATGCTTCTACATCTTCTTGTGCAGCGCATTTATTGGTTTATGCGTACTGTGCGCAAACACTGGCACTGTGCATCTACCTTGGTAAGATATCCTTTGCGTGCTGTTAATTCTCTTCCCACCTATAGACTACTACACAATGGAACAAAATTGCTCCACGTAATTGCTTTTTTTACTTTTTAGCAGACTTCGGGCTTGGTCTGCAACAATATGGACAAGTTTTGTAAAACACTAAAGATGAATTTTTTTTCAGATCGGGAACTAAATTTACTTCTTCGTTAGATCTGTTACAGAAGTAATCACTGCAGTGGCTGTGTACTTTGGTAAAGGCTGTTCAAGGTAAAGTGAGCCCTTATGAAATCAACATTTGAAGAACGGCACTGCGCCTACCTTCGTATATTTTAACGGGAGCACTTGCTGTCACGCGCCATGTCAAGTTGACAACGGCGGAGAGAAAGTAGTTCCATGTGTTAACGTCAAATTACAAGTATTAAGTAAACATTTGCGAATACTAAAATATTTTATTTTACGTTTTATTAATTCACGTAAGTGTAAGAATAAAAACATTAGTAAAATATTTACTTTTCTCAAAATTTAACACCATAGCCCTTGACCGACGCACGAATAACGGTATCAGGCCCACGGTAACGTTAACTGTACATTTGGTGGAATGTTAACTGTACATTTGGTGGAAGAATACACAATGCGCACAAACGTAGATCTAAAGCACGGCTTTCAAAAGTGCTCATTTTACCGCGAACAGCCTATAGGCGATGGAAATTCCAGCGCCTTCTCTAAAAATGTATCTTGTTAGGCCGTATGAAGGCATAGCTGTGGATAAAATAGAATGTCGCAACCAACTTCCACAGCATCATGTTAAAAAAAAACTGCAAGAAATTGTGAAAGACGGAAAGATGGGTAACATTATGCTTCGAAAGAAAACTAGNATTCCAGCGCCTTCTCTAAAAATGTATCTTGTTAGGCCGTATGAAGGCATAGCTGTGGATAAAATAGAATGTCGCAGCCAACTTCCACAGCATCATGTTTAAAAAAAAACTGCAAGAAATTGTGAAAGACGGAAAGATGGGTAACATTATGCTTCGAAAGAAAACTGGAGGGAATATTTTCCGTTTGCGAATTGCAGTTACAAAAGCTGTTAACTACATGCCTAACCAGAATGAATTGTCAGACATACAAAAATTGCTAGAGCTAAAAGAGATATATACTGAATTTACCAAGCCATATATTCGAAGAAAAAGTGGAATCCGACAATGGCATCTAGTAAATAAAAAGAAAGCAAGTGGGAGCAAAACAAACTCCATTAATAAAGAGGCAATTTACAGATTAATTTATCAGTTGCGACCTTCTCAAACATTCTTAAGGGGGGAAAGGGAGGATTAGGCAACATAAGAAATATTGTCGTATGGGCACCAAGTAATATCAGAATAGGGCTTCATATAAAACATGAAATGCGTCGGTACAGATGGACCACACTGTTCTTGGCCTTGGCCGGGAACTCTACTTGCAGACAGAAATTGAAACTTGTTACGATGCATCAACTTAAATGGAATTATTATTTAAAAAAAAAAAACTAAATTTTTATGTATCTAAATAAACAAATATTATAAACCTAACAATTCTGGACGAAGAAATATTTAAAAACAAAACCTTTATTTTCGTGACCTCGCATAATTCTATTCAGGTTCAAATTTTGCGTGTGCTTTCCCATAGGGTGTAAGCACCTACTACGTCAGAATTTTTCGGAATTCACCTTAGGGTGAAAAGTTGTGAAATATGTTTTCATGGAATCCTCGATATTCATTAAACCCGAAGATACTTTAGCGTGCTTTTTGCCTCAAAATACTACATGGCCTACTTTGCTAATATATGTCAGGATTTTATTATTCAAGAATTAAAAGGGTGAAAATGTTGAAATACAAATTGTTAAAATGTGTTTTCACAGTTTATCAATATCTCTTAAACACGTTAATTTGTTTCAAAACACTACATTTACAAATTATCCTCACCCCCCAAAAGATTTATGAGTACGAAATGCAATAAGATGGAGAGAAAATTATGAAAATATGTTTTCATGGATTCCTCAATGATATGTAAACCAAAAGTACTATCATCACACTCTTCGCTTCCGAAGACCACCTAAGACAAAATCAGTATTGTAAATAATATTTAACTTCCGTCAGATCGAAGCCGCGGTCGAAAACTTTGTCAGTCCGACTAATTCGATGAAAAATTCAAATTCCGGGTGGCGTGAAGCTGCAGGAAGATAAAAAACTAATGTTCTATCAGGAAAACTTACAATAAATAAAATATATTTCCTAATTTTACCAATCACAAAAGTTCATTTTCCTGTTGGGCGATGCCGCGGGGTACATATACTTTGCTTTTAATTGTAACGTGTAACTACCACCCACATGTTTTAAAATATGATTTCAATTACTTTACATTAAAGTTATATGTCACACTGTTAAAAATTTCGGTATATTTACGGAATCAATACATAGTTCGTATACATAAATGCGCTTCATAATGACGAAAAACGGAAGTGAGCTCTGTTCAAAACGGAACCTCTCCGCATTCTCTATAGCTTATGTTCTCGGTGACGAGCAAAGCTGAAAGCGTCCTTCAATGCTGTAGCCAGAGAATTATCGATTTTTGTCAGTTGCGACACTAACTCTACTTATACATAAAGCTTGAGACCTGCACGTATTTCACTATCATTTGGGGTTAAGTTAGTCTTTAAACACATCTATTTTGGAATACATTTGTCATTGGTCCGCATTATACTTGACAGTGCAAACAATTAAACACTTAACGTTGGTGTGAGCGAATCTTGTACAGTCTAGTCACTATCAAACTGGCTTCTTACCAAGGCTCTGGCCAATTAACATTTACCGACGGCTGGGGTATACAGAGGACAGTGAAGTATAGCGCGGTGCTGGATAATAACGCAAAATTTTTCAGGTCTCTACCCATATCTTCAAATTTCAGATAGTTGCACAAGCCATTTGTATCAAAGAGGAACATTTCAAACATCCGCCATTGCTAGAATTTGGGAAAACGCCTACATTTATGTAAAAGCGTGTTAAAAACATTTATATATGAGTAAATACCATTTGTGACAAAACAATTTAAAATTTTTAAATTAATATTTTTATATGTAATTGGAGTGAAACACATGCAGAACGCAAATAAAACTTTTTCGTAACGTATCATTAATAAAGTCAGCTATATGTGTACACTATAGCAATTTTAAACAATCTGCCAAGTTAAGTGTACACACATGGTGCACACTATGTAGAAGCTGAATTTAGTTTCGTATTAAACAAATGCATTCAGTAAAAAAAAAAAAAAAAAAATTATGATTTATTTTAAATTGTTACTTCGTACATCATAGTATAGTGTATGCATATCAGAATAGCCTGGACGAACAGCAAACATGTCGTGGGTAGGCACAACACAATTTGTTAACAATGAAATGGTATGTCTGTTAGCACCACAAACGCTCCCACAGGTAACACGATCAAGGGCACTGCGTTGAATTATGGCATATGACTGTAGGAAGCTGTCATAGAAGACGGTTGCTCTATCGAAGGCGTGACGTCGCCGTCTATTCTCCATATTTATTTTCGTATCACTACATTCATGAATAACAAGATTTCTTACATACGAGGCACGCCAGTTTTTATAGTTTGTTTAATTCAATTCAATAATACTAAGATTTGTTTATATTAAATTTACGTATAGCTCGCAAGAATGTTTCGGCGACTCTACAAGTAAGAAAACGCAACCACTCATGACAGTACTGTACTGTGAAGTGTAGCTCGGTCTGTTGGGTCACAAGCATCACTCCAGGAGATAACAGGGCAGACTGGTCCGCAGCTGGTGAGGTCTGTAGTAGCAATTGAATCTTTTAAACATTTGCCCTTATTAACTGCTGCTCCACATTAGATACATTTTCGATAGTACTTGCAACGTGTGGTTGAAAAAATAACATACATTCGGCTAAATATTTTTATGTAAATAATTATATATTTTTTCCCCTAATTCACCAAATGTTTGCTATCGTTTCATTTTCTTGGCGCAAGCAAGCGCAATCTAACGCGAACATTACCTTTGACAATTTGCAACCTCCCCCCCCCCCCACAATGCACAGCAAATTTCAGAACGAAAAATTATACATCGTGAGTCACTGGCTTCGAAACGAAAAGAACGTAACCTCGCTCCTTACTGTGAAGGGAAGGTAATCCTAGCCACCAGATTTCTTATCTGCTTTACTCCTGCAGCGGGCTGCGTGCAATACGGGGTTAACACAGCCCGAAAAGTGCCGGTCGAATCTAGATGCATCCTGTGTAAAGCGGTTTATACCGCAATGTTCGCCAAAACTCAAACTTCGTATTTTATTGAAGCTCGAGGATCGAATTATTCGTTAACAAATTCTGCAGCATTAAAAAAAAAAAAGTATCTGTATCGTTGCGTGTCTGTGACTCCTATCACCCCTTCCTTGGTTGCTTCTTGCCTATATCGTGCCTGCAGCGCAAGTGAGTCATGCGACAGAAGAAGCACCAGACCATCAGGAAATGACGCGATGTGGGAGGGTAGGAGATGTAATGTGTTTCAACTCAAGCTCGACAGCCCACACCTGGCGGGGACTAATACTTTCCAGAAAGCCCGGGATTGCATTACGTTTCGAGTAGCATCTCGATGCCGAATGAACTCATATCTGAGCGTGACCTGCATGCGGAATCATCTAGGAAGGATTAGCGCAGGTGCAAACAATGCCCTTCTCCCCTCCGAAAGAGTTCTTGAGTCTGGGCGGACGGAGGTGAATGGCAAGTGTTCGTGTGGGCGAGCTATGGTTGTTACTGGTAGCACTGAGTCAGCGACCTGTGTGCTCCAAGCGACAACACGGTGTCATCGGTGTGCTCTAGGATTATTATCGCGGTGTTTGTCGTACATATTGGCTATAGAGCAGAGGTTTAAGAAGTTCATAAGAGACTGATGCGAGTGGTGAACACTGATAAACACGCAGGGGTCGGCAAGTAATTTCTAGTAAGATCTGGAAGTTTGAAAATATTTTTATCGATATCCACAACAAATGTTTTACATTCACTACAGGTAAATTTTTTTCTCAGGAAAGAGCGTAACTTACAATAAATATTTTTTAGAACCTCATATAGAATTAGAACTTAGCTTTATTTTAGTATTATTTCATACCTACATACTATTTTTAATTATTTCTTACTTAAAGCTTACGAAATAAAATTATATATTTTACATGGAAGACATCTTCCTCTCCAATAGAAATAAACCAATTTATCATTTGCCTTCAAGCTATTGGCCAGCTACAACCATGCGACAACTCGGTGATTGGCTAGTTGATGTCCGCAGAATGTCTTATTGGCGTAATATGATTGGTTCAATGTCAACATTATGTCATACGGCTTGCATACAGGTTAAATTATAAGCAGTTGGTGGAGGGATGGGGTTGCTGAGAGGCTTAGTTTTACAGCGGCTGACGTGAAAGGTGAATCGTCTCGGATAACTTCTGCGGCTTCGTGTCTGAGTCAAAGTCTTATTCTGCATCTGCGATGTCTTCGGACATTCCAGAGCTAATGGGCTCTATTTTTTTTTTAAATTTGAATTTGCCCTATTTATGAGCGCTTGGAACCATTTTGGTTGAGTTTTCTTGCTGCCCAATATTCCTTCATGAGTTGTGACTGTCTTTGTTTTCTTTCCTCCGTGAAGGTGTAGTTGTTTTTCCTTCTGATTTTGGGTTCAAATTTTGCAGTGTCGACCAATCTTCTGAAGGTTTCACGGTCTCTCGTGTTTTCTTCTGTAATTGAAAGTGATTTTAGGTCGTTTCTGACTTCTTGTAGCCAATTGGTGGGTGTTTTTAGACTGATGTTGTGATCGAAAATCTTTTTGGTTAGTCTGTAATTGTCCATTCGTTGTAGGTGACCATAGAATTTTAGCCGTTTTTTTCTAATGTTCTCTGTAATTGGTTCTACTTTGGTATAAAGTTCGTTGTTGCTTTTGCATCTGTATGTTCCGTCTTCTGTTCTTCTTGGGCCTAGAATTTTCCTGAGGATCCGTCTCTCTTTTTTCTCGAGTTCTTCTCGTTGTCCTACCTTTTTTAATGTCAAGGTTTCTGCACCGTATGTTGCTTGTGGCCTAATTACTGTTTGATAGTGTCTGATTTTGGCTTGCCATGAGATCGTCTTCTTGTTATAGCGATCTTGAGTGGTTCTGTACGCGTTCTCCATTTTTTGTGTTCGGTTTGTGATGGCAACATTGTCTAGACCGTTGGTCTGTATCCATTCGCCTAGGTACTTGAATTTATTGACCCGTTTGATTTTGCCGAATTCTGTGATGATGTGTTTTCCTGTTGGTCTGTGTTCCATATATTCTGTTTTCTTGTAGGAGATTTGGAGACCGGTTTTTGTGGCAATTTTGTGGAGTGTTTCAATTGCGACTTTGGCGTCGGTTGTGTTTTCTGATAGGATGGCAATGTC
This sequence comes from Clitarchus hookeri, assembly GCA_002778355.1. Lineage (NCBI taxonomy): Eukaryota > Metazoa > Arthropoda > Insecta > Phasmatodea > Phasmatidae > Clitarchus > Clitarchus hookeri. The sequence continues at coordinate 169,740 of NQII01002344.1, forward strand.
GTCTGCGAAAGCGAGGCATCTGACCTCAAATTTCTTCTGGCCTCTCCCAAAGGTCAGACCCTGGATTCCGAGTTGTTTCAGTTCTTTCTCCCACTCTTTTACGATTTTGTCCAGGACTAGGTTGAATAGGATCGGGGAGAGTCCGTCGCCTTGTCTGACACCTGTTTTGATTTTAAATTCTTTCGACAACTCGCCCAGAAATTTAACTCTGGACGTTGTGTCGGTTAACGTCTGTTCGATTAGAGCTCTTGTGTTTGCATCTATTCCCAGTTCTTTTAGTATTTGGAATAGCGTGTGTCTATCGATGGAGTCGTAAGCTTTTGTGAAATCGATAAAACTGATGACTGTGTTCTTGTTTCTGAGTGTTCGGTTCCTTAGGATCGATTTCAGGTTGTGTATTTGTTCAGGGCATGATCGGCCTTTCCTGAATCCGGCTTGGTATTCGCCGATCGTTGATTCCGCCTGTTGTTCTAGTTTTTCTAGGAGGGCTTTGGATAGGATTTTGTAGGTAACCGCTAGCAGTGAGATTCCCCTGTAGTTGTTGATGTCCATCTTGTTGCCTTTTTTGTGGATTGGGTGGATCAGTGCGAGTTTCCAGTCGTTTGGGACTTTGCCTGTGTTCCAGCAGGTTTCAATAATTTTGTGGATTGTTGTTGCTGTTTGTCCTCTTGTAGTTTTCCAAATTTCTGCCGTGATCCCGTCTTCGCCTGGGGCTTTGTTGTTTTTGAGTGACTGGATGTAACTTTTGACTTGTTTCAGCGTTGGCGGTTGTGATGGTGGGTATTGGTGTGTCGGTGTGGAGAATTGTAATCTCTCCTGTGGTTCCTCGCAGTTTAGTAGGTTTTCGAAATAGGATGCGAGCATGTTGCAGTTTTCGAGGTTATTTGTGATTATTTTTCCTTCTGTGTTTTTGAAGTGGAGCGATGGTGGTGTGTAGCCTGTGAGTTCTTCTCTAAATATTTTATAAAATTCTCTTGTGTTGTTTTTGTTGTAGTCCTCGTCTAGTTGTGTCAAGCGGTTGCTGTCGTACTTGCGTTTTTCGTTTCTGATTGTTTTGGATGTTTGTTTTCTGGTTGTTGAGAATTTGGTCCAGCTCTCTAGTGATTTCTTTTGGTTCCAGATCTTCCATGTTCTTAGCCTCTCATCTAAGGCTTCGTCGCATGTCGTATTCCACCATCGGTGTTTTCGTTTGCGTGGGGGTTGTTCGATTTTCCTGGTCGCATTTTGGATTTCCAATTTCAGTGTCTGCCAATCGTGTGTGTTGTCTGCGTTAATATTAGAGATGAAGTCTTCTCGATTTTTCAGAAGGAGTTCTGTACTGATTCTTGGTGAACGTTTCGCCACTGTTCGTTTTTGGCGGTTGGGCTGGAAGCGTGTTTTGATTTCTGTGAGAAAGTGGTCCGAATCGATGTTATTTCCACGTCTGACCCTTGTTTTTAGAATTTCGCGTTGATTTTTTTCTGAAATAGCGACGTGGTCTAGTTGGTATGATCCAAGTATGTGGTTAGGGGATCGCCACGTTTTGGTGTATCTTGTTTCCTTTTTGAAGTGTGTCGACATGAGTTTGAGGTTGAACTGCTTGCAAAAGGCGATGAGGTGTTTGCCGTTTTGATTTGTCTCTTTGTGTCCTGGGTAGAGTCCTACTATTTCCCTGTGTTGTTTTTCTTTTCCAATTTGTGCGTTGAAATCGCCTACCAGAATTTTGACGTGCTTTTCAGGGATTTTGGTAGCTGTTTCTTCTAGTGTTTCCCAGAAAAGATCTGTCTTTTCAGGATCGTCTTCGTTGTGGGCGTTTGTTGGTGCGTGTCCATTGATAATCGTGTAGCCTTTGTTTCCTGAGCGGAACGAGAGCGTCGATATCAGTTCGGATGGGGATGTAAAGTTTGTGATCGAGTTGGTTAGGTTGGTTTTATCCATGAAGGCCATGCCAAATAGTGTTGGGGCATTTTTTGATTTGGTCGCTGGTTTACCTTTATAAATACGGTAGCCGTTGGATTCAAACGCGTTTTGGTCTGTGTATCGTGTTTCATGGAGTGCGAGAATTAAGNCGCGTTTTGGTCTGTGTATCGTGTTTCTTGGAGTGCGAGAATTAGGATGTTACGTTTGTTCATTGTGTCTGTTAGCTGTTTTAATTTGCCTAACTTTAGCATGGTGTTGATGTTGATTGTTCCGATGAGGTGGTTGGTTTTTGGTCTGATTTTTGTTGTGGTGCGTCCAGTGTTGAAGGTATTGGGAAGCTCCGACTCTTCCTGTGCATGATTTCTAGGCTCTCCAGAATCCGAACGCCTAGTTGAACGACTTGATGTCGCTGGAGATTGGTTACTCCCTGGAGTAGTAAGTTTCTTGGGTTGTCCCATCATGCTGGTTGAATGATGTTTTTGGGAAGAGGCCATTCGTCCTCTTCGATATTACATCTAGGATCTGATCTCTAGATGGATCAAATAAAGCCGCCCAATATGGGAACATACGCTTTTCGTAACCGCCCAATGTGGGAACAGACGTTACACTATTTTTGGGCTCTATAATAGTGTTACTAAATTTTTAAGGCATGATGTCGACAACGCCATCGACTTCTTCGGATGAGTCACCTACAGCAGTGTTACCATCTATGACTACGTCAAGGCTTCGTTGCTGATACTGTGACAAGATATATGCCTACAGCAAAGGTGCAAGGAAGCATGAGAGAAATACTTGTGTGAAGGGTCCTTCCTGTGTTATGTAACAAAAACGAGGTGATAAGCTGAAGAGACATATCAATAACCGTAGAGGTAGAGTTTCTGCAGCTAAGAAACGCCCTGTACTAGCTACTGGCGATACATCGAATGTATTCTACCTGAATAATCGGCATTCAAGGGAATTTTAAAAGATTATGTAGTTGGAAATAAATTTGTTGGTACGAAATACATGTACATACATACCTGGACCGCATTTAACAAAGGATAAGCAATCAATTACAGCATAAGTTAAAGAAGACCCCATGTATAATGTCTGGCTGGAGTGTACCCATAAGAAACCTCAACCTTTGGATGAAGAAATCAGCCGGTGGGCATTCAAGACTGCGAATGAAGCATTATACAGTATTGAAAGAATTCCAGAGGTTGTAGAGGTACTGAAAAAAAAATTTGTCGTGAAGAATAATAATATGTGGCTAAGGGTTCTGGGTGGATGCTTGCTAGTGTGGGCTCTCTAGAGTTGCATATAAGCAGATTATAATAATTACGTGAAAAGTGAGCATGTTGCTGGAAAAACACTGCATGTATAGTATGGAGAATGTGAGGGTTCTGTTTTCTTTTGATGTATGTGGAAAATATATAGGGAATATGGTATCCTCGGTTTTCGTATCGGCCACTACAAGGTGATAATCTAAATGAACATGATAATAAAAAATAAATCAAATGTTGTGGTCAAAATATGATGTTTGGAAAGTTAGCACTTCAAGATTTCTTACGTAGGCCAATCGCAGGAAGTGTAAATCAATAATATGGTGGCAAATATATATGATGAAGCACACTAAAAAAGAGAGTGGATTAATACCGTAATACATCCTTAGTAGGTTGGATGCAATAGTCTTGGAAGTATGCTGTTGAAATGTTAGAAATTCGACCCTTGATATGGAGGGAGGAGAGGGCGAAGGCCGAGCCGGGCCTGAATGGACCTGCTTCAGTGTAGTATATGCGGAAGAGAGGTCCTACATAAATGACTACATGATTGGTCCTGTTCTAATACACAACAGTAATTATTCTAGTATACAGAAATAACTAACTAAATGGAAGATCTTGATGGTTAAAGGTCAAGATCATGCAATAATCAAAGACTGCAGAAGATATGTAATCCAATATGGTGTTTCCAGAGGACCGAGTTATCAGTAGGCTACTTAGTTGAGGTGGAATGGCAGAGCATGAATTAAATCTAATATGTTGGTCTGGTGACTGAATCAAGAAGGAATGATTGACAATCAGAATTACTAAGAATAATGAAATCAAATATGGCGGGCATGGCATTATAAAGCATGAAAGAAAGGTATTGACGAAAGGTCGCCTGCTAGCTTAGACAAATGAAATCCTAGATGACCGACATGGAATGATAGAGCATATGTGTACGTGGGAAACATGGTGACCATGTTATGTAAAATGGTGGTAGTGATGAAATCTAAGACGAGTGACATGGAATAACAAAGCATGTATAAAACACAATTTGGTGGATGGAGCGCAGATGAAAATTAATAACTGAGCACGATGGAAAGTGACAAAGCAAAATTGAATCCAAGATGGCAGCCATTGTCAATAATGTAATTTCTATAGCAATTTTTAAAATTTTAAAATTTTGTATTTTTTTTAGATGTTTTGGGTTAAAGGTCATCTATGCTCAAGGTTAAGATCACTCACGTCTAATATGGCGGTGTTGGTATACAATGCAATTTTCCCCTGAATATAAAAATTTATTAATTATTTTATGTGATTTTCAATTTTTATTTAACGATTTGGAAGGGTTAAGATAGGGGGGCGGAGGGAAAGTTAATACAATGTGATTGATTGGAAGTGGGTGAGTCGTCTGCTGGACATATTGATTGGTGGGGCCTCTGGAAATATATGTTTTTAAAATAAAATTTTCTATAATCTTTTTATAACTTTTTAATAAATGTTTGAAAAGCTTTAATGTTTATTTTTTGGAGAATATTTTGATTCCTTGTGGTTTAACGTTATTTAAGGTTATGTACACAGGGTCAAGGTCAAAGGTAAGTTCAATGTCACTTGGATTTAATATGGTGGTTGGGTGACATCGTAACATGGCAGCTGGTCGGCCCAGTCCCCCGTGCCTTCTAAGCCCAAACATCTAAAATTTTAAATAATTTTTTAAATAATTATTTTATATATTTTTTAAATTTTTGGAAGCTTTTATAATTTTTATTTGTAATTTTCTTGTGTTCAAGGATATTTAGGGTTATAGGTATAGAGTTAAGATCAAGTTCCCAGGACAAGGTCAAGGACACCAAGGTCGGACATGACAGTCGGGTGACGTCAATGTAATGTTTTCCTCGATGTTTAATTTTATTTAAATTTTTTTCGAATTTTTTTGGGATATTTTTGGTTGTTTTTATTTCAAGGTCATCCATGGTTAAGAGTACAAAGGATCGTTTTTGCAAACGGTGGAATCTATAGTTTTTGATGGAAAACGAGAAATTTGAAAGGAAAAAGGGGTAATTTTAAGAGAAAAGGGAAATTTTAATTAAAAAAAATGGTTTACTTTGAGGTAAAAAGCGAAATTTTGAGAGAAAAAGGAAAAAAAAGGAAATTCAAAATGGCGGGGGTAGGTACCTGACTGCTGTCCCAGATCTTGATGTGACCGACTCATCTAATTCCTACTACTCACGTCCAGACATATTTAAGCTTGCAGTATTTTCAATCTTACTGCCGTCTATACAAAACAACAAATCTTCGTACATCGCACATCATACTTTCTGTGCATTTTTGGGTAGAGCATCTTATGTCTTCAGATTTACGTACAGCAGCGATTTTATGTTTTATAATCCAACCTCACGCTAAAAATAAACCTTTGGAATTTCAACGTTTATGAAACTTTTTTTTTTACCTGAATCACAATAAGAGTACGTGGAAACAAGACCGCTGTATTAATTTGATGAGTCCGGTACGTGAACATTGTTTGACCTACTCTTTCGTTAACGGTTTACGAGATTTTTTTTCATATGACTTCCTTGTAAACAGGTCTTTGATTATTTTTCTTTTACAAGAAACAAACATCTCTACCTCCAGACTTATTTATAAGACTGGCTGTAGTTGAGGTTGTCGATGGCCGACTTGCAGGAGAGAACGTGTCTGTTCGCACTGCGGAGGCGTGCGAGATGAAGAAGAGCAGTTTCGTAAATAGACATCTACTCCGCACCTCGTTAAACAGTCTGGTGGACTCGTTCTGAATCACCGGAGCTCATTTCAAGTCCTACCTGACGATAGTTTTACCGAACCCAAGGGTTTGTTGTGCACGTTGAAGAAATCCGCGCTCTTTTGCCATTTCTAAGAATGGTACAGGAATCTTGGTTCTTCACAAGCAACTTGCATTGCTCGAGAATGAAGGACTTTAGATATTAAATCAAATTACAATATCAATATTACCAGGTTTTCAGCAAATAATTAGAAAAAATTATACGATTTCTGGTCTAATATTCTTCTAATGGTAGTATATGTTTTTGAAGTTGGACATGAACTATTACTTAATTACGAATATAATGCAATTTATAAAAGCTGAAAAAAAGTTGCGCATAATGTGTGTGATTGGACGAAGTGTTTTAAACCATAGTTTATCACTATATATTGCATACAATTTCATGACAGAAATAGATTATTGGTTTTTCAACAACGGATAATTTATGAACGGGTCGCATTATCAAATAATAATTTTGCCTTGGGTAATTATTCTAGACTGCATTGTTTCAGATACATTCGTACGTAAATTGGAGACGAAAATATTTCAGTACTTCGGAAGTAAAAAACAAATCGCACAAAATTAGATAATAAATCATTGTCTGACTCTCGGTGCACCGGTTTCAAAAATAAATTCTTTCTCTATACCTCCCACCGCCTTCACCAGTTTAAAATGGCAACCAAAAATAATCTGAGTGTGCTGTTTTCATGCCCAGAAACGGCGACAGCTGAGCAAATTATGACTGCCCTAACATTATCACTGAAGAAACAAGCGATGCAATATTTTATGTGGTAAACATATTTCCTCCAAGGCATTATTTGTAGAATGATAATTGCACTAGTAACCATTAAACTTATTACAAAGTAGCTAGTTTTGGGGATACATTCTCAGTAACATTTTTTGCAAGACAACCGTACACAAAATATCTAAGGCCGGAGTTTCCCATCTTTGTCCCTACTAAAGATGCTCACAATTTAATTTTGCAGCGACAAGGAAGGGAAGCTCCACCATTACACGCCTGTGTTACAAGGTCGTATTTCAACTGCGGGTATCAACCCGCTAAGTTCGTGTCTTGTATAGCGTGTGTTTAACGCGAACGTTTTGACTTAGAATTAATCTAATTCTATGATTAAACTATATTGCGTTTTTTTAAAAACGTCGTAGTTTGATGTGTCCAAGAATCAATAAGCTCCAGACGAAAATAGATCCCGCAATTAAAGTCAGTGGTCCCTTTTAGTGATGCAACGAATATTCGCATTCGCATTTGCATTCGCGAATACTCGCATGTTTTTGAACATTCGCATTCGTATTCGCAAATATGATGCCAATATATTGCGAATGNAAATGAAAATGTTTATTAAATAATAATGCAACTGCTATGATAAGACATTTTTATTTATTAACATATTTTTTTATGTTTAAGAGTGTATTTTAATGATATTTGGGAAACAGCCTTGCAGTTATTCACTAGATTACATAACAGAAACACACTCTTGATATTCTTTTATTCTTATTTACCTAAGCAAAATCAAATTAAGGCAGGTAATTTCTTAAAACTTCTAAACTATATTATAACACAACTGTATGATCAAATACCATTGAACTGCTTTAACACAAAACAATGGAATAAGATATAACCCAACCTTTTTAATTATACAAATCAACTTTAAATGAGATCTTTTGTAAAAACACTTAACAATATGCATTTATGCAACCTAAAGGGTATCTTATTCAAATATGTGAGATCTTTTAATGAACTAGTAATCATGTTTAATTGTAAATCAAATCGACTTCTTATGATACAGTTAAAAATATATTGTGAAGAAAAACAAACAATATAATAATCTTTTTTTCAATTAAAACAAATATGTTCTTAATATTTGGTAATTTTAACTTTGGTACTAATACTAACTCACTAATTATGTAATTTTTAAGATATCCATTAAACATTACTTCTTGAAATCGAAAAATAAAACTATGAAAAATTGTTTATATTTAAGCACAATTAAGTGAAACACTAAGTAATTAAATAAGAGTAGAGGAATATTAAACTTCACAAATAGAAGTTTTGATACCTTTTCTCCTTGCAGCCTATTTCGGTGGGCTGTGTAAAGGCTGTGTAAAGAAGACCAGCCCCACTAAAGACCCTTTCGCTAGGCACACTAGTGGGTGGTGTTACTAAATATTGCCTGGCTATGGGAGAAATAATACCATCATACTTATTATTTACCGCCCACCATGTAAGTGGATCTACATCATTTTCCACAAGTTTATCTAATAAATATTCATTGATGGTTTTTTTTATCAAATCTTCTATAGGGTTCGTACATTCATTTTCTTCTTCTTCACTTTCGCTGGAATCCATCAGCAATTTCATGGTGTCTCTTAAAGATATAGATTTCTCTGTCAGACTGGCACTGGAACCAGATGTTTCAATCCGATGAGTAGTCATTCTGGCACGCTTAGGATTTGAACAAGGCGATAGGCTTGATTCATCGTTTCCAATTGACTCGAAAATATTTTTCACAACTTGATCTCTGGTTGAAGAATTTTTGAAAAAATTTAAATTGTATCTCGGGTCAATAAAAGTTGCCGTAGCAAACGATACGTCATTTTCCAAATGGGAAAATCTGCGACATAGTTCTCGTTTAAGAACTAAAATCGTATTCCCAACGCACGTCGGTCACATCAAATTCACCAATAATTTTTTCCAAAGTGGACAGTAATGGAATTACCGAGGATACAGAAATATTGGCTGCACTTAGTTCTTTTGTAATTTCTTCAAAAGTCTGAGTAAAGTTATTATTTTTTCCACAATAATCCACTGTTTGGAAGTTAGTTGTTAAATCTTGTTATTATGGGAAGCATAAAGACATAACGAATCTTTGTGTTTTAAAATACGCTCTAACATATACAAGCTGCTATTCCATCTTGTAGCACACTCTTGTATGATTTTCAGCTTTGGCTGATCGAGTCTTTCTTGTAGAGCAGCCAGTTCATCTTGAGCTACGTTTGAGTGATGAAACTGTTTTGCCTAATTTTTACATTTTGCAATCACTGTTATAACGAAATCTTATGACTTAAGCCCCTCCTTGACAACCAGCTGAATTTGGTGTGACGAACAATCAATGTCTCTAATTAATAACAAGGAAATACCTTTTTTCATGTTTGTGCCACCATCTCTAACAATGCATTGCACTTTTTCTTTAGGTATTTCCCAATGCGACAACATGGTTTCAAGTTTTATAGCTATATTTTCACCAGTATGTCGGCCATCGTTAAATACCTCTGCGTTTAACACAATCATTTTTCTCTCAAAGTTTTTTGTTATACCATGACATGTAAGACTCAGCAAAGATATTCCTGAACAAGAATCAGACCAAATATCAGTTGTAATCACCAATTTTTCCAATGACTTAATTAATCCCAAAATTTTTTCTTTAACTTTGCCGTAGAAATTCTCACATATAAACGAAGAAAAATGTTGTCGGCTTTTTATATTATCCGACGGACAAAGATGGTTCAATAGTCTGACAAATCCAACGCTTTCGACAAAACTAAAGGGTAAGTCCTCTAAAGCAATCATTTCGCTTATTAAATTATCAATTTCCAAAGACTTGGCATTGTTGTTATCCCACTTTTTTGTTTTTTCGACGCAATCAGTCAAAGACATTTGTTTCAGGTCGGTTTTCGTACATTGTCGCGAAGTGGAGGCCACAACACTTGTTGTAGAAGCATTTCGCTTTTCATTTTCCCTATTATTTAAAGCATTATACTCGTTTTTATGTAAAGCTTCCAGGTGATTTCTCATAGCACTTGTTGTTCTTCCTTTGCGCGAGTATTGTTTATTACATATTTAGCATTTTACATTTTCAGCATCACATATTGTAAAATAAGTCCAAACTTCGCTAACACACGACCGCTTCATTTTGAAATATCTCTTATAACTGTACAATTACAACAATAGAGTCTTTACAATTTAAAAACAAAACTTAAGTATGTTGACTCGACGCTGCTCCCACCTGTACTATACAGGTTGGTGGATAGCAGGGTACGTAGTAATTTGTTACGGTGCTGGCTAACGGCTCCTTGGGCTGCTGTAAGAGGGGTGACACAAACACGTAACTGGGTTCGGTTTATTCACTCTTAACTTTTATTGTCCAAAGTTACAGTGACCTGTACATCTATGAGACCTAGNGCTGAAATTACCTCAATGCTGGTGGCTGGCGTTGTCGTGCTGTCTCGGTGTCTCTCCCGGGAAGTCCTGGGCTCGTTCCCTGGACGTGCAGTTCTCTCCTCGTCGCTCGTCGTTCCTCGTATCTGACTCTCCCGTGACTCGGGCGTAACTCCCGACTCCGTCGTAACTCCGCCGTAACTGTCTTGTCGCTGCTGCTCCATCGTATACGTCTCGTAACTCTCGCGTAACTGAACTCAACTGTCCTTCACTCTCGATTAACTCTCTTAACTGTCACATAACTGACTTAACTGTCCTCCATGGCTCCTGTATATATATGTTTCTGTTCTATTTTCCACAAAACTCGGGACTTACCCTCTCGTGTTTGCGGTGGGATAGGGGTAGGTGGGGTGCATTGTTTTTCCCCGATTTGTAATTTCTTGTGGTGAGGAGNTTCGCAGCGTCACGTCGTGACTCAGGCAACATGACAGGTGCAGTTGGTTCGAGCTCGGGGATTCCTCTGGTCGTTAGGCCATCGGTTTACGGCGTGGGTAAGAATAGCGTCGCCACTACTGGTAGGTATGAGCGGTACGCGTCAAGGTAACCTCAAACTAAATCTTTACGAAAACATTTTTAGCAGCAAACTTCATTAAGTAAGCCAGCAATCACGATTTGTTTACTTCGTTCAGAGTCGGGGCATATGGGCTACTCTCGATTTTATCATGGCCGCCCAGCCGGTCAGTTCTAAATGCGCGGTCAAATTCGAGTTCGTAGGCGCACACTTTTGGTGCCATATTTAAAAAACCAACATTCGCATTCGCATTCGCATTCGCGAATGTTGGAGGTGAATATTCGCATTCGCATNGCTTTTGGCGCCATATTTGAAAAACCAACATTCGCATTCGCATTCGCATTCGCGAATGTTGGAGGTGAATATTCGCATTCGCATTCGCATTCGCGAATGTGGAAAAATCGACATTCGTTGCATCACTAGTCCCTTTATAACTAAAGGCTGAGTATAAAAGAAAACCCCAAATTTGAAGGTCTATAATATCAAAACCAAACAACCTACGACCTTGATTGACCAATCATATGAACCGTGGAACCATGAAGTTTGTTTAACATACTTTCATAAATGTTCAATGTGACCACCACGAGTGGCCTTGACGACATCTACGCAATAATCAAACTCGTTCCACACTTTTGTAAGCATGTCCGATGTTACGGTATGGATGGCGTCCGTAACTCTCGTTTTGAGGTCGTCAATGTTAGCAGGCAATAGTAGGCGAAACACTTGATCCTTTTTGTACCCATAGAAAAAACTCTCATGGTAAGATCCGGGTTTCTTGGGGGCCAGTGATGAAGAGCTTGGTCACCAACTGCTCCTCGACCAATCCAGCGTTGCGGCAACGTCTCGTTCAGGTATCCGCGAACAGCTAGGTACAAATGGGGTGGCGCACCATAAAGGAAACATCAGACCGTCCCCTTCACATTGACGTGTCGGGTGCGAGCTCGCTACACCCTCACCACCTCAAACCGAGAGTTACGAACGTCATCCAAACCGTCACACCGGACATGCTGACAAGAGCGTGGAACGAGTTTGATTATCGCCAAGACGTCGTTCGGGCTGCTAATGGTGGTCACATTGATTATTTATAAATGCATGGTAAACCAATTTCACGGTTCCACGGTTCATTTGATTGGTCAGTCAAGGTTGAAGGTTATTTAGTTTTGATATTATAGACTTGTAAAGTTGGGTCATTCTTTTATACTCAGCCTGTATATAGGATGGTCTGCATAACATGGATACCACCTCGTTGCAAATAGGTTGCAGTTCACGAAAACCGGTTTTCGCTAAATTTAATTACAAACGGGGCAAGTAATTTGCTGCAATGTGACTATTCGTAACATGCGCATGGACAGAAATAATTAAACCACATATGATTTTTTCCCTAGAAACATACATTTATTTCAACGGTGTCTGAAATTACGTTCGAAGAGGAATTCAGTGATATAACATATGCAATGGGAAGTAACACAGAAACGCCAATAAATAATGAGCAAATATAATTAAGTTAAGTGGGGCCAGTAGCATGGGGCAATGGACCTGTACTCAGAGTTGTAAGCAAGCAACATTCAGCGTGACACATCCTGTAGGGACCACTTCCTTTTAGGAGCGTAGGGCTTACCTAAATGGGGCAAGGGGCACGGAATGTGACATTGGACAAAGGAGAATACTGCAGCGAAGAGAAGACGGGCAATGTGAGTGCAAGTCTGATATCAAACATGATATTTTATTCAGATACCAACATAATTCCGGATATTTCTATCCTAATCATTAACTGTACTGAGTTACGAGTGGTTATAGATTCACATAAAAAATAGAATAAACATGCCTAAAGAGAAATGCAATCGCAATCGCCTGCATAGTACAAAAGAGCACAGTTATGGTTGAAACACTTCACTAGGTCTTTTCACAAAATGAGCTCGATGTGTTTACCGTCGACAACCATACACACCTTTAAACGCACATGTAGCGAGCGACGAGCGGCCTGAAGTGTTTCTGGCGTAATGCCTGTGCAAGCTGCCACAATGCGTTCCTGCATGTATTCTGGCGTCGTAGGAACCGTGTTGTACACCCTATCTTTCAGTGTTCCCCACAGGAAAAAATCGAGAGGTGTGAAGTCGGGGTAGCGAGCTGGCTATCACCACGGCTTAACCACCTGTTTGGAAACATTTCATTTAACACTTGCATCGCCACCAAAGCAAAATGTGCAGGACAACCATCATGCTGAATCCACATATCACTACGTATGTCGAGCGGCATGTCTTCCAGAAAAGCCGGTAAGGTCACTCTGAGGAAATGGGCTTACGTACAGCCGGTCATTGCCCCTTGAAATAAGTATATCCATATGACGTAGTCTTCAACGATTCCACACCACATGTTCATTTCCCACTGTCGCTGGTGCTCCACGTGCCGAACCCAACGCGGATTCTCCGTCACCCATTAGTGCATAATTCGTACATTTACACGCCCATGGTTTGTGAAGGTCGCTTCATTGGTAAATATTATGTTCTTCAGACAATTGCTGCCATCCCTTACAGACACTAGAATCAACCTTCAAAACATAACACGCTGCTGGAAATCACCTGCATGTAATGCCCATTGAAGAGCCACGTGATATGGATAGAATTTCCGTTGACACAGATCCGTAACATACTTTTTTCCATATTCCTACGAACCTGGAAAGTTCTCGCTTACCCATGTGGGGATTTGCATCGACGCATGCCAAAACACATCGTGTTGATGCATCTCGCCTGTAGCAATCTTTCTAGACTTAGTTAAGCTTTGTTTGGATGAGGAGGAGGAATATACTGAAAGTATAACATTAGCAAGGCTTCAAAAAAGTTGAAAGTGACCGTGAATGGACTAGTATATCGGCTGGGCTACTGGCTAGAAAGTAAGTTACCAGGTACCGATTGGCAAACGGGCGTTCCAACATTTTGCTGGCCAGTGGCGCTGTTTTGCCAGCGTGTGCATCTGGAGTTCACGGTGCTGCTGTCGTTTCTTTTCTGTTATTTAAAAAATTCCATGCCATGGATGATCTCTAGATGCTCCCTCGATAGGTAGCATCTTTCGCTGGTTTGCTTAGTACACCCTGCACTTAAACAATTAATTTTCTAACTTCCGTGGAAACAGTAATTTGTGTTGCGATGATGAAGCTCTCCTCGTGGAGTGGAGAGATGCGAGTGGCTCTTTACATCGAGTTTTGAGAGCCGATGAAGATGAAGTGAGGTGGGAATGGACCAGCGCTGGAATTAAAGGGCAGAGAAAACGGGAGATCTCCGAGAAAACCCGCCGGCCAGCAGCGAAGCTCTCCTCATGTAACCTCAACTGTGTTTCTGAATGAGAATCTAATCTACACAATTTTATGAACTATTACTCTGACTATTATTCTTACGAATAGCAATTCAATATTCGAGAGTTGCTGACGTATTTTCCGACCATGCACGTACCTTGCGTTTTTGCAAGCCTTTCCTTAAATTTGCAATATACGGCCTTCGGTTCAGCCTGCGAAGTTGGTACCACTCAACGCTCTGCTGCCAAGGCTATCATGCGCGGCGTGTGTGTTCACTGCCCTAGCTCTCTCGGTAAATTTTGGGCAGGAGCTTTCACCGGAGACGAGGAGAGTTCCCTCAACAAACATTCCTGATTCGGATTTACCGACGCGCCTTTGCAGAGGCGGGGAGCGACGAAAGTCCCGCTATACGAACTATGCATTTGATCAACCGCGTGGATCTTCCGTGAACGTACATATAAAAAATATACAAGCAAAGAGTCATTTTTAATGACCTCTGTCACGTAATCTGCTAATATTAAGTAACATTTTCCCAGTTTATTTTAACCAAGAGGCTGAAATGTAAGTAGGTATACGGGAGTTTATATCCAGAACGTACAGGAAGTTATTCGAAAATTTATACGCAATCACGAGTGGAAAAATTGACTTATACTATTCCTAGCTCAGTAAGTCAATTATAGAAAAACGTTAGCTATACAAGGCATTACAACCGTTTATACACTGAAGAGCCAAAAAAAACTGGTAAACCTGTCTTATATCGTGTAGCCCCCACCCATTGAGCACGCAGAAGTGTCGCAAGACGACGTGGCATGGACTCGACTAATGTCTGAAGGTATGCAGGAGGCAATTCGCACCATGAATTTTGCAGGGCAGTCCACAAATCCAAACTGCATCAATTCGAGAAAGGGTTGCACGTCTGTCACGTTTAATGATTCTCGTCAGTCGTCGTTTGTCCCGTTCGTTAACGACATTTTTCCGGCCGCAGCAATGTCGAAGATGTGATGTTTTACCGGATTCCCGATATTCATTGTACGCTCGTGAAATGGTCGTGCGCGAACATCCAAATGTTATCGTTACCTCGGACATGCTATGTCCCATCTCTCGGGCGCCAACGTTAACACCACGTTCAAACTCACTTTAATCTTGATAACCTGCCATTGTAGCAGCAGTAACTGATCTAGCTGCCGACCGCATCGCGTTACTCTGATTGGTTCCATACCTCTGTTATTTGTATACGCACGGCTGTACCAGTTTTTTTGGCTCTTCAGTAAAAGTATAAAAAATTGCCGGCATTATGATTATTCTATTCATGTCGTACATTATTCTAATATCACTCTTAAAAAATTGTTTTGTTTAGGAACACCTTAATTCATTATTTTGTTCGTACCTTCACAATAGAGGAATACGTACAAATATACAAACATTCAAGACGACCTAGAAGTTAGTCTCTATAAATATCAAGTTTTGTCGGTTTCTTTACACTTGCCACAGTAATATGTACTACTTAACACTAAAAAGCAGAGAAACTTAATAACCAAGATTCATTATTGGNCCAGCAGCGAAGCTCTCCTCATGTAACCTCAACTGTGTTTCTGAATGAGAATCTAATCTACACAATTTTATGAACGATTACTCTGACTATTATTCTTACGAAGAGCAATTCAATATTCGAGAGTTGCTGACGTATTTTCCGACCATGCACGTACCTTGCGTTTTTGCAAGCCTTTCCCTAAATTTGCAATATACGGCCTTCGGTTCAGCCTGCGAAGTTGGTACCACTCAACGCTCTGCTGCCAAGGCTATCATGCGCGGCGTGTGTGTTCACTGCCCTAGCTCTCTCGGTAAATTTTGGGCAGGAGCCTTCACCGGAGACGAGGAGAGTTCCCTCAACAAACATTCCTGATTCAGATTTACCGACGCGCCTTTGCAGAGGCGGGGAGCGACGAAAGTCCCGCTATACAAACTATGCATTTGATCAACCGCGTGGATCTTCCGTGAACGTACATATAAAAAATATACAAGCAAAGAGTCATTTTTAATGACCTCTGTCACGTAATCTGCTAATATTAAGTAACATTTTCCCAGTTTATTTTAACCAAGAGGCTGTAATGTAAGTAGGTATACGGGAGTTTATATCCAGAACGTACAGGAAGTTATTCGAAAATTTATACGCAATCACGAGTGGAAAAATTGACTTATACTATTCCTAGCTCATTAAGTCAATTATAGAAAAACGTTAGCTATACATGGCATTACAACCGTTTATACACTGAAGAGCCAAAAAAAAAACTGGTAAACCTGCCTTATATCGTGTAGTCCCCACCCATTGAGCACGCAGAAGTGTCGCAAGACGACGTGGCATGGACTCGACTAATGTCTGAAGGTATGAAGGAGGCAATTCGCACCATGAATCCTGCCGGGCAGTCCACAAATCCAAACTGCATCAATTCGAGAAAGGGTTACACGTCTGTCACGTTTAATGATTCTCGTCAGTCGTCGTTTGTCCCGTTCGTTCACGACATTTTTCCGGCCGCAGCAATGTCGAAGATGTGAAGTTTTACCGGATTCCCGATATTCATGGTACGCTCGTGAAATGGTCGTGCGCGAACATCCAAATGTTATCGCTACCTCGGACATGCTATGTCCCATCTCTCGGGCGCCAACGTTAACACCGCGTTCAAACTCACTTTAATCTTGATAACCTGCCATTGTAGCAGCAGTAACTGATCTAGCTGCCGACCGCATCGCTTCACTCTGATTGGTTCCATACCTCTGTTATTTGTATACGCACGGCTGTACCAGTTTTTTTTTGGCTCTTCAGTAAAAGTATAAAAAATTGCCGGCATTATGATTATTCTGTTCATGTCGTACATTATTCTAATATCACTCTTAAAAAATTGTTTTGTTTAGGAACATTTTAATGCTTTATTTTGTTCGTACCTTCACAATAGAGGAATACGTACAAATATATAAACATTCAAGACGACCTAGAAGTTAGTCTCTATAAATATCAAGTTTTGTCGGTTTATTTACACTTGCCACAGTAATATGTACTACTTAACACTAAAAAGCAGAGAAACTTAATAAACAAGATTCATTATTGGCTTGCTGTCAGCAAATGGAGGGACGAGTTGCTGTCACAACCAAAATATTCGGACATGTGTAACAAGGAGATTTTTATACTTCTGCTATGATGTTCTAGTGAGATCCTGACAAACATTAGCAAAACGCTGAATATATTTTGTCAAGAAATTTTCTTCAATGTGGAAAGCACTTAGTAACGNAAGAAATTTTCTTCAATGTGGAAAGCACTTAGTAACATTACGCGAGCTTCCAAGGGCATATTCCTTAGATCATTAAATTCCGTTAAGTGTGAGCGCACAACCATGCAAGTACGTAGGTTGCTGCCACCGCAGAATGTTGTTCGTGAAACTTCAAATCCTTTGTCTGAACACCGTAACTCGGGAGAGTTTTCTCTCACAGAGATTCAGTGTTGTTGAGGAATTCTGGTTTACAGCTAGCCAAGGAAAGCTATATCTACTGTGTGATAAGGAGAATATATGTTTTTTTTTCCTTTCCAGTTTTACAGCCAATTTTCCTGCAGTGTTTTCAGTACGTGAAATGTAACTACTTCGCGAGAGTCATTGGAAACNAGATTTTTATACTTCTGCTATGATGTTCTAGTGAGATCCTGACAAACATTAGCAAAACGCTGAATATATTTTGTCGAGAAATTTTCTTCAATGTGGAAAGCACTTTGTAACGTTACGCGAGCTTCCAAGGGCATATTCCTTAGATCATTAAATTCCTTTAAGTGTGAGCGCACAACCATGCAAGTACGTAGGTTGCTGCCACCGCAGAATGCTGTTCGTGAAACTTCAAATCCTTTGTCTGAACACCGTAACTCGGGAGAGTTTTCTCTCACAGAGATTCAGTGTTGTTGAGGAATTCTGGTTTACAGCTAGCCAAGGAAAGCTATATCTACTGTGTGATAAGGAGAATATATGTTTTTTTTCCTCTCCAGTTTTACAGCCAATTTTCCTGCAGTGTTTTCAGTACGTGAAATGTAACTACTTCGCGAGAGTCATTGGTAACGCTAGGAATCTAAGCCACGCAGATACTTCACATAGACTACATTCGCACTTACTTCCAACTTTCTTGAGCCCTGCTCAAGTTCTACTTCCATGATATTCCTCCGTATCGTATGAACAAAGTTTAGAAAATTGCATCAGAGGGTCAATGCACCGCATTTTCGCGCACTCCGTTTAATTATATTTTGCATAAGAACAATTTCTTACTAGGCATAACCAACACATCTACTTTGCCACGGTATTTATTCGTATTAGTTTTAAATGAAAAATTATAATTTATAGATACAATATAGATAAAAGTTCAATTTAACTAAAAATAACGTACCTTTATGTCAACACAAGTATAAAACGATTGTGATAGATATATGACATATTTAGGAAACAGCCAAACACATCATACAAAGTTTTGATTCAAAAAGTGTGAAGAAACCGTGAGTAGACTATACTTATGAATCAGCAGAATAATTTGCAATCCATTTCTTTCGCCTGATTCAGATTCGTATTAAATGACTGTTATATACGATGCAACTCAGAATGAGTATTTTAACATAGTGACCTTAAAATCATCGTAGCCTACTTTAAAAAGGAAAAATAGGCTAACGAGATCATTTTCTGATGTATGTCCCAAAAAATATGTTTTTGAACCCTTCAAAATTATACATTATTCCACTCGCGATACTTTTGAAAATATCAGCTGTTTCAAATTTTTTAATCATATCTCGGGAATCATTCCACCGATCTCAACTAAATCAGTACCTTGAAATTTAACAATATGACAATGAGATAAAATAAAATTTTATCTCCATTTATGTCTCACTATAACAAATAATGTCACTTGAATGAATAAAGCTCTTATGTCTTATTTGGGGACATTACCGATTCTCACCAAATTTCCATACAAAAATTGCTGTTGCAAGTCACCTGAGGTGATATGTTATCGGTGTATCAGATTTTCATTTTCAAAAATGGCAGTCAGATAAGCGCTTTAGATTAGTTTGCCGTTTTTTGCCAACGACTTGGCCCATATAAACTAATATACGTAACGTGCCAATAGTTACTGTGAGCATTTAGTACATTAATAGAGACCCATTTTCCCGTTAAAGCTATTGGTACCAAATCTGGCAGACATTTAGTTCCGTGGTAGGCCACCTAACCCCAAACGATTTTAGTACAACTTTAACTTATTTCCAAAGTTGCAGAATTATAAATATTTTATGCTGGTGGGCCTACGTCTTATCTGCCAAACAGTTGGACCTGTTTCAACCAAATTTAATAAACTGGCAGTGTCTCACTGAACGTTAAACTCGCGAATTAAGGTCTTCTTTGCCCGCCATTTTGTAAAGTGTTGCTACCTTGAAAAATCAATAATTTCAGGAATTACGAAATATCACCAAAACAAATGTAAGATCAAATACTGTGATAGCAGCGCGCCTGATATAAATAAATTAAAATTGTGTTTCAGAATGGTTTCTTCCTTATAATCGAGTATTATATCTCTGTAACAATTAAACCGATCTAAACAGAACTCTGCATGCTGGCAGCTCTTACTGTGCGAAATATATCTTCTAATTCATAAGTCATATAATCCGCAATGTTAGATACGGTCACCTGAATAAATTTAAATAATTATATTATCGCATTTATTTTTCAAGCTCATCCCGNTCCGCAATGTTAGATACGGTCACCTGAATAAATTTAAATAATTATATTATCGCATTTATTTTTCAAGCTCATCCCTACAGATTTGACAAAAACTTGCAGTGAAAAGCGGTTAAAAGTACTTTAGAATGGTGGTAATGTTCTTGTTTTGTTATGAACCATGTCCACGACAACGAGAAAAATTTAACTCCAACTTGANTTTAGAATGGTGGTAATGTTCTTGTTTTGTTATGAACCATGTCCACGACAACGAGAAAAATTTAACTCCAACTTGATAGGCTGTGACAGCTCTTGCGTGCGCTAAATTCATAAGGTCATACCTCCAGTCGTCCGCAGGTTGGTAATTACTATCACAATAGTTGTTTTCATAGTACCTCAACATTTTAGAACTACTTTACCGATTTCCACCAAATATGCTAAGAAATTCCTTTGGCCTATTTATTTTATGGTACGGTATATTAACGATTTTGCCCTTTGAGTACCTCAACAAAATTACCCGCTATTGTACGTAGAGAAGTGTAGTGTAATTATAATTAGTTATATAGCCACCATATATTTATTTACAGTACTTCTTGATTGCAGAATAAGTGAACCGCAAATCAACATAAACCGCTAGAAGATATTTCACACTAGATTATGAACGCAAATCTTTGTCATTAACTACTTTTCTCCATAGCTTAAATTGTGATATGATTCGATCGGCATGCGTACCCAAATGCGTGATATTATTTGTATATTGACAGAAAATATTATTAATAAAAATAATTTTACATTATGCCTAGTGGATGAAGAAGATCTTCTTCCTAAACCTAGCAATATGGAATTATTTTTACAGTTTCAGCATTAAAGTGTTTAGTGGGTAAGCTTTCAGCTACTAATCAACATCGTGTTTTTTCCCACCTGAATGTAGGTGACGTGTGAGACATGATAGCAGGCTGAAGGAAAACGGAGCCAGCTGCTTAAAACCTGATGCTTCAGCTACCCTGAAGAATGGATGTGGTTGGACAAAGCTGATGTGGATAAGTAACAAAATAGAATGTCGAGGGAAGAGGGAAAACCCCAAGGAAATGATCAATGGGACAACCATGAGCGGGCCGAACGACATNAAATAGAATGTCGAGGGAAGAGGGAAAACCCCAAGGAAATGATCAATGGGACAACCATGAGCGGGCCGAACGACATATACGCGATAATCAAACTCATTCCACGCTCTAGTCAGCATGTCCGGTGTTGCGGTTTGGATAACGTTCATAACTCTCGGTTTGAGGTGGTGAGGGGGAAGCGAACTCACATTCGACACGTCAATGTGAAGGTGGCAGTCTGACGTTTCCTTTACGTGCCCAGAACGAGGTAGACTATGCCTTCGTGTCTAAGCGGGTTTTTAGCGATGAAGCGACGTTTAATACAAATGGTAAGGTGAAACGGCATGACGTGCGGATATGGGGTCAGTGCCTCCACGTGAAACAACCGAACACGAGAGCACTTCCCCCAAAGGGAACGTGTTTTGCGCTGTATCCAAAGACACTGTTTTCGGCCATTTCTTTTTTCACGAGCCCACATTTGCTGTAATCCCTTATTTGAACAGCTTACAAAGTGGTTGTTTCCTCAGTTAGAAAAGGCAGTGTGGAACTTTATTTTATAGCAGGATGGCGCGCCACCCCGTTGGGACCTAGCTGTTCGTGGATGCCTGAACGAGACGTTGCCGCAAAGCTGGATTGGTGGAGGAGCAGCTGGTGACCAGGCTCTTCATCACTGGTCCCCAAGAAGCCCGGATCTTACCCCGTGCGATTTTTTTCTATGGGTGTACATAAATGATCAAGTGTTTCGTCCACCATTGCCGCCTAACATAGACGACCTCAAAACGTTAATTACGGNGAATGTGAGTTCGCTTCCCCCTCACCACCTCAAACCGAGAGTTATGAACGTTATCCAAACCGCAACACCGGACATGCTGACTAGAGCGTGGAATGAGTTTGATTATCGCGTAGATGTCGTTTGGGCCGCTCGTGGTGGTCATATTAAACATTTATGAAGATGTGGTAAACATACTTCACAGTTCCACGGTTCATTTGATTGGTAAACCAAGGTTGTAGGTGGTTTTGTTTTGTTATTAAAGACATTCACAGTTGGGGTATTCTGTTATACTCATCGTGTACTATGTGGGAAGTGTGCGATTTAAAAAGAAAATTTGCAGATGGAACTGTGGGTACATGTTTCGTGTAAAGTCGCAAATACAAATTATTCCAACTCACTATGACCCTAATTTTATTTGCTAATCAGTTGTCGTGAGTTGAGTTCCCACAAATGTAACTTTGTTGAACACAGAATTATACAAGTTCTGTATATCATTTTGACACACACCCCTCAGTGAAAAGTTTAGTTTAATTTCTGAGTAGTTTTAATATATTTTAAATCATGAATTATTGTATGGTAATCATTTTAGACCCAAGTAAAATCTTTTTCTTGCAGTTAGTGCATACTTCAGGGTAATTTAACTTCACCCGCCATGCGCTAAATATGACTTAACATTTCCCCGATTTTCTAATAAACAATGAGTATTTCAAAATATTAAAATATAGATATTGTAAATAATGTAGAAGTTCATATATTGGCCGAGGTTTTCATTATAAAAAATTTAAATTTTCATTTACAAAAAATTATTAAGATTTAAATCTGAAAGGCTTTAGATACAGATCATTTCCTTATGTGACTAAGAAGTTAAGTTTCTGAAATTTATGAAAATATTTTACCAAAGATAAGAAATTAATTAAAGAGGAACAAAACACTGCCATGCATTCACATTACGGGTGATATTCAGTGTATTTATTAATACATGAAATCCGCCAGTAATCTAAGTTCGTTGTGTAAATACACCATAGTCAGTCATATAATTAAATTGAAGTAAGTTGACTGTATTTCAGAGAAGTGGGTGCTTTCAATATCCTTAAATTAGAAAATTTTTATGTAATAAAATGTTTACGAAGTACCTGGAAGTAGGGCAGAATTACGAGTATATGCGTGTATTAAAAGTAGGGTTGTATACTTGAAGACACGTTACACAGACGTTCACTGACTTTATTTTCTTTCCTACCCATAATATTAAAACAACGTTTCATCAAAATTTTTTTAGCACACAGAAAACGCAGTTCTGTTGTTGTCCTGTGGTCGTCTTCTTCTGCGCATCAAAAAGTATACACTAATCCACTGTCTTATTTACTATGGAAAATGCAGGGAAAATATTCTTATCGCTGCATAGCTGAGCAGTTTATTAACAGTGCGTGTTCATCCACAATTTAGTTCAAGTTGACTCTTCACATTATGTGTGAACATTACTGCCATTATCTTCAGGACTCCAGTGACATTATGGCTAACCTGGGGACGTCTCACCAAGGCGAACTGAGTAAAATTCTTGGCGGGATCACAACATTTTCGAATTTGAAAAAAGTGACGTGGTCTTTGCAGTTTGCCCGTAGGTTCCTCGGGGTTCTTCCGTTTTCTCCGCCATTGCAGTCGTTCCCCACATCATATTTGGGTTTCATTTCACTTTACTATTGACAGATGACGAACACCTGCAGTGTACACCTAGAGAAGATCGTCGCCATGTTGGTGTTCTTTACCCTGTCATCAGATTTATGCCACTTTAGCATGTATTTATTCCTTACGTATCAATTTCTAAACAAAAAATTACGGGGTTTGTTCTTGAAGAAAATACCTTAACATAGCTTTCAGCATATCCCATAAAAGAGTTTGGTAGTGCTCTTATATATATATATTTTTTAAAGTTTATTTTCAAATATCTTTTATAGTCCACACTCAGTAGACATTCTAAAGATGGCTTTGAAGTAAATTTTGTAAGTTGCAGTAAAANAAA
Organism: Clitarchus hookeri; assembly: GCA_002778355.1. NCBI lineage: Eukaryota > Metazoa > Arthropoda > Insecta > Phasmatodea > Phasmatidae > Clitarchus > Clitarchus hookeri. The sequence goes on from NQII01002344.1 coordinate 193,332, forward strand.
TATCTTTTATAGTCCACACTCAGTAGACATTCTAAAGATGGCTTTGAAGTAAATTTTGTAAGTTGCAGTAAAACAACTACCGCTTCTTATATGATACTAACTACAACTATGCCTACATATTACACGACGTTTCATTCCCTATAAAGAACTGCTTGATATGTGTTGGACGTAAGCAGTCGAGATGTAAAATAACACGTTAAGGAAATATCTAGAATTAGGCATGTGTCCTTCCAAGACATTCAAGCTAATTAGTGAAAGGAATCTGATAGATTCGAAATTTATACTGAATAACTTAAGCGTATCTGGATCGAAATATGCTATTTCAAACACGACATAACTTGATTTTACTAAAACAGTTATTATAAAACCACATAAGTAAAAAAAATNAAATATGCTATTTCAAACACGACATAACTTGATTTTACTAAAACAGTTATTATAAAACCACATAAGTAAAAAAAAAATATATAAAAAGTTCAACTTACGACATTTTAAATAACTTATAACCCCCAAATAGAAGAAAGAGTGGTTTGGAACACGCTTTGTATAAAGAGGCCACGTTGTATNTTTAAATAACTTATAACCCCCAAATAGAAGAAAGAGTGGTTTGGAACACGCTTTGTATAAAGAGGCCACGTTGTATTATGCCTTTACATGGATAACCACGCGATGTCAGACAAAACATTGGACCTAATGAACAATGCGTGAATAAAGGTTGCTCTGCATAGCTCGCCAATTAATGGAATTAGTGAAATACTAAATGTCAGCTGCGTCTCAGCCCAAAAGGAAAAAAAAATAAAATCAAAATTCAATTACGGAAGGAGTTGGAATGGCTGTTCATGTCGTTGCTACAGATGGGAAATCATGGCGAGTTCAGTGACGCGCAGACTAGACTGCAGTCATCTGTGTACTTGAGCCTCTGGGATATGTTCATTGATTGCTGTCCCAGCCATGCCAGTTTTGCCCGAAGCCTGGTCAAACGCGATTCATTTCTTTATGCTTCCAAATAAATTACTAACTCAGAGTCCTCTAGGGTGTGTCTTACAACTTGTTATATTTCAGGGCGAGTAACATGTATCCGTTTTCCGAAACTAATATGTCCTTAAGTATTCGTGGAATTTGTGTTTTTCATCACCATGGTACGTTAATTAATTTTTGTATGCTTGACTGATCTAGGTATTATCAGTTCCGTAAAAATAATTAGAAAAAGAAAATAAAAATTTAATTTTATTACTAACAGTTAATAATGATAGATTCGGTTTGATAACAATTTCAGTCAATGTATACTTCTTTTTTGTATTTACAGTTATATGTAGAAAATTACCAGAGGAAACCGCTCTACGATAATTTTATATTACCCTTACGAAAATTATCTCCTTAAATTTTATCATTCTGATTTAGGTCTAGCTCACCTAATCTCCCGCCTGTTTCCTCGCCGCTTTTCAATTTATCCCCTGCTGATAAAGTCCCTTCTGATTAATCTCAGCGTCCCCCCTCGAATTGCCCACCTGTTGCTTTCTCTCCGGGCGAATCTACCTGCTCGTGTCCCTTTCAGGTTTCTCATCGCTTCTATGTACAGGGCAGTGTGCAGACTTCGCCTCGGCATCGTATCTGCATTCGGGAGGTAAGCTCTTATTTCAAAGCGTACTTGTNGGCATCGTATCTGCATTCGGGAGGTAAGCTCTTATTTCAAAGCGTACTTGTAGCAATAAACAAGTGCATTTCATCTGTCGCCTAGTCTCAAGTGTTGTGTATCGACATTTTCGTATAGTCTATTCGCAGTAACTTCACACTTTTTGAATCAAACATTTGAAAAATCAGCTCATTTATGANGTAGCAATAAACAAGTGCATTTCATCTGTCGCCTAGTCTCAAGTGTTGTGTATCGACATTTTCGTATAGTCTATTCGCAGTAACTTCACACTTTTTGAATCAAACATTTGAAAAATCAGCTCATTTATGATGTGTTTGTTTGTTTCCTAAATACGTCGTGTTTTTTTCAAGGGTTTCATACTTCTGTAAACAACAAATAATTTTTCGATTAAATTAAACCTTGTCTTATAATTTAGCTATAAAAATGTTTTATTTATAAAAAATATGAATAAACCTAGAGATAAAATAGGAATATTATTATCGCCAAATAAGAAATAGTTATTATTCAACTCAATGGGCACAAATATGGTGCTCTGTCACTTCGGTGTAGTTTTTCTAGAATTGGTCAAGGTTTTATTTTCAGAAGGTGGATGAATAGCTTGATAGTAGAACTTAAGCGAGGCTTCTTAAAAGTTGGAAGTAACCGTGAACGGACTATATCCAATAATGTTTGTGATTTCAACCGTTGAAGGGACATAAATTCTGAAAAAGAAAATGCACTTCAGGCAATGACGAGCAGTACTGTGCAAATTATATCTGTAACAGTGGGACATAATTACAGGCGATGAAAGCCCACACATTCAATTACGACCGTATGGTGTTTTCTTTTATCGCATGGAAACTGCACAGGCAAGCTTTCAAAATAAGGTATTTGACAATTTTCACTTATTTTTTTCTATATGAGTATACGAAATGCAATAAAAGTAAAAAAAAAATATTGAAGCACAGATATATATATTTTTTTTTTTTACATTTTCTGGAANCACTTATTTTTTTCTATATGAGTATACGAAATGCAATAAAAGTAAAAAAAAAATATTGAAGCACAGATATATATATATTTTTTTTTACATTTTCTGGCAAAAAGTCATATTTCCAAAACATTTATTTACGAAGATACGTGAATATGAGTAAATAACGATGTCACAGAAAATGTGTCGGTACAAACTCCTCTTGAACTATTCGCGCGGCACAGTTTGACGAGACAGCGCGTTGTGCCTTCAGGGGCGCACGCAATGGTTGATGAGGAAAAAGGACAGCGTGAGTGAAGATATGTGGGCGGCTCTTGACATTGAGGTTTTGAAAGCCGATGATGGTGAAGCGAGGTGAAACGCCGGAATGAAAGGGGGGCGGAAACGGGAGATCCCCGAGAAAACCCGATGAGCAGTTGCATCGTCCGGCACGATTCCCACATGCGAAAATCTGGGATCAACCCCGCCGGGAATCGAACCTGGTTCGCGTAGGTGGGAAGCGAGTAGTCAAACCACTACAATACCGCGGCCCTGGGCTGGGATAGCAATTATGACGATGGCACACCTCTGGCCCCTTTCCCCAAGAATCCGAATCTTTACGTAACGCAGTATGATGTTGTCGGAATGGAAAGTAATTGTAAAGCGGTTACTTTGAATTTAATAATTCTAATGTACCAGTTTAATAATATGTTGAAGTTTGAGATTGTATTCCTAAACTTATTTACACTCCTTGGCTCAAAACTAAACAAGTGTCAGAGGAATACTCATGATTATGTAAAGAAACAAACCTGAATACAGTTAAAATTTAATATTGAAAGCCAAAAAATTTATCAAGGGCGAAACTCCTGGGCCTCCACTTTTATAGGTGATAATTAGCATGTTCCTAATATAAGATACCAATACCCTCCCGACAAAAAAAATTATCCTGCACTTTCGATTGCATCTTCCAAAATATAGGCCTGCGCACCCCCCTGGTTGTCTTTTCTGTGCTTTCTTACTGGGCTTTCTTTGGTCACGTGACCTGCATGTTGCTTCATCCTCGTCATCTGCTTCGTCACCGGCTAGTTTGAATTTTACTGACAAGGTTCGACTAAGAGTTTCTAGCATTTTATTCAATACCTGAGGTGGGAATGGCGGGTCAAGCCACACATATAAAAACTGGGTCTAAGAGCCCAAAGTTAATTTCAAAGCGAATCCTACCTCGTGCTAGAATTGCGTTGCCGGGTGTTTTATATACAACATTTCCCATGAAACTATAAAACGTGCGTCCAATGTGCTGGTCTACGAAAGGAAAACACACTTAATACGAGGGCTGTAGCGTGATGCTTTCAAAACGTCACTCACATTAGGAACACCATTTCTGGCTACTCCAAAATGCCGAAAAACTGCTTTTTCAAAGCGCTGTATCTCAGAATTTACGCTAAAGGTAAATACAAAGCTACGCAAGGGCTCTGCTCTGAACCTATCGACAGAATTTCCACCAGAAAAACAATAAGTTGCTGATATAACGAATGAGCATACTTTCCTTAACCTGGGTGTAATTAATTTTTAAATAACTTCTTAGAAGCTGGGTTGGTAGGTAGGGCTTGGCGGCTCGTTGAAAGTGATACAATTAGAGATGAAACCAGAAACATATACCACAACAGTAGTGAGACAATTACAAATACACACGTCCCTCGGCTGGCGGCTTGGTGGGGCTTCCCGACGCCTGGCCTCGAAGTTCCTCATTCTCGGGTCCACGCAGGACTCTGCGTTTGACGACGTCGGACTGGCTTTTCTCGGATTCTTCCCGCCGCACGTCCCGCTTGACGGTCTCCGACTGAGGTCCACGTCCTGATGCATTTGACGAACTCGTTTTCTCTCGGCTCCCGGTACACCCTTCTCGTTTGACGAAGTCTGACCGACTTTTCTCGGATTCTTCCCGCCGCACGTCCCGTTTGACGGCCTCCGACTGAGGTCGATTTCGTGATGCATTCTCGATCCTGGACTGACTCCGACTGACTGACTGACTGACTCGTTCATCGCACTGGCTTCGTCCGGCTCCGATCCGGACGCCTCGCTTCAGGTCCCCCGACTCACTGGTTCGACGTCTCTCAACTGACTGCCCCGTTGCTCCCCCTTCACGTGGTTTTGTAGTGTCCATCACCATATTCAACTTCCCCCATCTCTGCACGTGGTCCGGGGTGCTTGTCGTCCCCCCGGGTCATAAAACACGTGGCCGCTGCTCGTGTGGTCCGCAGCCGGCCTGGCGTCGTCCCTTGGTTCTGGCCTGGAAGTTTATTGTCCCGTTCTGCACGCACGTCCGCTAAAAGCTCTCATGGTTTATTGCGGTACAAGCCCGGGATATACACAGCTGGTGGAAGGATCTCGGTGTCTCTTGGGCAGCTGCAAAATGCAGCTGTGTCCGTGCCCTGGTGCCTTCCGTTGTCTCCGGATGTCGTCTGCACGTGCAGGAACAGTTGCACGTGCAGAAACCTTTGGTAGCGTGCCTTTGCAGCTGCGAGGCTCCTGGCGTCCCTCTTCCGGCACGTCCACAAAACCTTTAATCCTTATTGCGGTCGTCCGCCGGCGAGCTTCGCCAGAGCGTGTGTTCTGACGAATAAAATATAGGGACGCAGAATGCGTCAAATTATAGCGTTTTTTTTAATCTTAAAAACCACTTAGTGAAAATGAGTTGAACTATTTCAGGACAGAAGTAGATATGTGTTGGCATATGATTATTTAAATAGATAGTTTCAGCATACACAATTTATTCAAAATTAGTTAAATAGTATTGTAAATATACCGAATTAACATGCAATATTTGCTTGGTCACCATTTAAAAAAAAGTACCTTATGAAGGTTAATAATAACATTTACCTGTCCTATAAAATATTACTTACATGCCAAATTAGGTGATAATTGGTTTAATAGTTTTCAAGATTACTTGCAAAACCTTTTTTTTTTTTTCATTTGTTCGCTATATTAAAAAATAGCCGTACAGCAACTGCATACATTTCAAAATTGAATGGTTATACGATTATTTACCACCATACAAAAGTGGGTCTAAATAGCTTAAATTGTGTCTGAGATATCCTAAATATCACAATGGAAGCCATATTGAAAGTAGGTGTCCGGATGTGTCGAAAACTATAAAAGTCAGGTGTACTTACTAAGTACTATACGTGTACCGAGTTTGGTGAAATTCAGTTGACAAATTCAAAAATTGAAAAAGGGGAGGGAGGTGGAGCACACTCGCAGAGACACGCACATACACACATGCAGACACACAGAAGTGAAAATGATCTTATAAGCCTTTCTTTCCTTTGGAAATTGGCTAAAAATAGGGCCACCGCTGTAGGTCCCGTAGGTACACGCAATACGACGATAACACTACGCGTCAGTTCAGAGCCCTGCGATTGGCGGTGATGGTGTCCACGATGCACGTGACAGTATCGCACAAATCGTTACTGCATTTCTCGGACTCAAATGCGAAAAAACAGTTACTCATATTACTAATAAATTATACACTCGTCTACATGGCAGCAAATGATTTTTAATGAAGTTCCTAAAAGCACAGATCGTAAGTAGGCCTTCACGTCTCGTTGACAGAAATATCATTGGAGGTAAAACCAGAAATACATGCAACATCACCGAGACAATTACAAATACAATTGTGCCTTACATGGGATGCGAACCCAGAAAACCTTTAAAAATAAGCTAGCGTTCAATTAACAGCATCACGGGGGTTGACATCGGAGCATCAACTTCGGTTGTAATAAGTACAATTTTTTGAATGATAGAATTCACTAACACTAAATATTTACATTCCCATAATTCGAAAATATGTGTCCGAGCCATTTAAATCACGTAAGTTTACATAGCATACCGTAGCGGTTGGAAAATGTTATGTAAAAAGGTGGATTAGTCCCCGAAATAGGGTATAAAATCTTATATTCTTTATCGGTGCTATGTTACAAAATTGCCTAAAAAGGACGTTCTGTCTATGATGTTCCTAATACATACAGACAGCAAAAAACTTTTGGTTTTTTTTGGTTAAATTATTAAATATTTATGCCAAATAAATCAAAATATTTGTTTTGCCGCCATTTAAAAAGGCAATGCCTGACCCCACAGGTACATGGCCTTCTGTAGGACCAATGGTGTGCCTAAATTGGTAGAAATTAAATGAATGGTTCCGGAAATATGACAAATGTTCAATTTACTCACCTGACATTATTTTGCAAAAATGACCACCAAAGAGTCTCTCGGTATTCATGATTCATGCTTCTTATAAATACTGTTAGCGTACAAAATTAGGTTGAATTTGATGGAATTGTTTCACACATATTACACATCAATCTAAATTCATTATATAAACCTCATTAAAAAACGTCTTCAGTGCATAAAACATGTTAGTTTACTCACATTGATGTAGCACTACTTGCGTGAAATTTTGTTAGGAATCGGTTGTTGGTTCTTCAGGATATGGCAAAGAACCTTTGTTTTTCATATTAAAGATCATAAATGAAGGGCAAAAAGGTTATAGCATATTCGATGGTTTTCATAGATAAATTATACAAAGTTAAGTTAACTCAGTTACATAGTTTCGTAGATATGGCACACGAAGCTAAATATTTTATAGCCGTCATTCTGAAAATAAGGATCTTGCACATTTAACACATATAAATTAATATGGCCTACTACAATAAAACTTCTTCTCTAAATTTGGAAGAAATCGACTTATTGTTTATCGAGATATGAAGCAGAAAATATAATTTTTCGTCTAAGCTGTCTTACAAAATGACAAAACAATGGGGCTCTCTGTAGACAAATTTGATGGCTATAATAGATACTGCCATCATACAAAGTTAAGTTGAAATTTGTTTCGTAGTTTCGTAGATATAACATACTGAAGTAAAATATTTATATAGCCACCATTTTAAAAATAAGTGCCTGCCAGATTCAAAGCATTTCTATTCACATGGATTACCATAGTGATACTTGTTTGCCAAATTTGGTGGGAATCAGTTTTTTTTTCGGAGATACGACATACAAATGTTAAATTTTCATGTGATGATATCTTGCATGATGGCGACAAAAAGGTACTTAGTGAGTACACATTTGAAATATGTAATATATGTTACCAGAATACAGAATTAAGTTGTAATTAATTACATGGTATCGACGATATAGCATATTTAAGGTAAAATAGCAATATGGCCAGCACTTTGAAACTAAGGGCTTGACCTACTTGGAAAATACTAGTTTACATCAACTGCCGCAGTACAACTACTTTACCAAATGTTGTAGGTATCTGTCAATTGTTTTCTGAGATGTGACATAAATAGTAATTTTTATTTGTGGAGTGATATCTTGCGAAATGGCGGACAAAAGATGTTCTGTGTAGACCCAATTGATCTTTGGTATATATCCTGCCAGTACACAAAATTAAGTTAGAATTGATTACATGGGCTAGACTATGTGGCATGCTGTGCTAAAATGGCTAGATGGTCATTATTTTGAAAATAAATGATTGATCTTAAAACACTTTTGTATACATCACCTACAATAGTACTACTTGTTTGTGAAATTTGGTAAGATTCGGTAAATTGTTTCCCGAGATGACAAAAAATGTATTTATTCATATAGTGCTATCTTACAAAATGTCAGACAAAAGTAGTTATTTCTTGGCAAATATAATGCTTGCAATAGATTCTGTCAGTATACAAAATTGGTTGAAATTGATAGAATGGTATGATCCTTTGTATCAATCATACCAAAAACACATTTTTGTATAGCTGCCGTTTTAGAAATAAGTGCCTCAAAATTTTTCATGATAAACTTTTACATAGCCTACCATAGTGTTACTTGTGCTACAAATTTGGTGAGAAATGGTTGAGTCGTTTTCGAGTTATAATGTAAAAGATTTATTTTTTCATGTGGTGCTATCTTTCAAGATAGCAAACTGACAAACAATGAACATTTATAAATTCAATGCTTACACTTTGCGCCATCAAAATATAAACTTTGGTTCAAATTGGTTTAATGGTTTCCGATATATGATATATCACGCAAATATTTTTAATGGCCACCGTTTTTAAAGTAAGTACCCGAGGTTGTCTAAAACTACAAAAATCAGATGTATCAAGTTTGGTGAAATTCGGTTCACGAGTAAAAAAATTGAAAGGGGCACACACACACGTACTCATACACAGACCCACAAGCAGGAAAGTGATCTCATAAGCCTTTCTTTCTTTCGGAAAGTAGGCTAAAAAGGTCTTTAGGAGTCTGACGAGCGTGACTTTTGTCGCCTTCAGCACTCCCGCACTTCTCGGCCCTTGGAGCATGCACATTTAATCCAGGAGCCTCTGACAAATGCCCCACGAGGCTGCATGCGACGGAAGCTTGGCGATCGTTCCGGGCCGATAAAGCAAAGCGATGCGCCGTCTCCCGCTTTCAATTAACTAATGGAAGAAAGTGCAGCAAGAGCGGAGATGCGCGCCGGCGCGGCGGTTCCCACGTAATGGAGCGACCGAAATCCCCTGGAGATGAGGTTTCCATCCGGTGGTATTGCGTGCCGCGTTTCCACCTGCGGAAGCCTTTTCAAACCCAGCGAGCGCCTGACTGGCGACGGAGTTGAGCCGCTATGGCAGGAAGAGATTTTGGCGATGCGCCTGGGGATTCTAGGCACCTCTCCAGAAGTTCATGGAACTAGGACACTATAAGCCACATCACCGCGCGTCTTTGTCTGCCTTCTCACGAAACGTTTTTCAAGCCCTTAAAGGTGGTCATCCCTAAACATTTTATTATTTAATATTTGTACGAAATACCTTTCAACATATATACATTACTTGTAAGTAATCTTTCCTTGAAAAAAAAGGGNTTATTTAATATTTGTACGAAATACCTTTCAACATATATACATTACTTGTAAGTAATCTTTCCTTGAAAAAAAAGGGTCACGTAGATTTTATTTTATATCATGGCAAAATCACAACTTTAGTGATTTAAACGAACAAATTAAATATACAAAATTTTTTACAGAAAATCTAACAAAGGTGACTGAAGGATCATGATTTCATTCATTTCAGTTACGCTTAGCAAAATATATTTTACAAGTATCTCAGTCTGCTGTAAACAAAATAATATGTAAAAATATTCTTTGNTTATTTAATATTTGTACGAAATACCTTTCAACATATATACATTACTTGTAAGTAATCTTTCCTTGAAAAAAAAGGTCACGTAGATTTTATTTTATATCATGGCAAAATCACAACTTTAGTGATTTAAACGAACAAATTAAATATACAAAATTTTTTACAGAAAATCTAACAAAGGTGACTGAAGGATCATGATTTCATTCATTTAAGTTACGCTTAGCAAAATATATTTTACAAGTATCTCAGTCTGCTGTAAACAAAATAATATGTAAAAATATTCTTTGNAGTTACGCTTAGCAAAATATATTTTACAAGTATCTCAGTCTGCTGTAAACAAAATAATATGTAAAAATATTCTTTGTTTATATAAGAAAAAAAAAGTGCGAAAAAATTTTATAACATGGTTTCGAAAATTTCTTGGAGTAACTCATGGTATCTTATTTCACCGCGAATCATCTCATTTTGTTATGTGAGTTATTATCAATTATACATTCAAAAAACATTTAAATTGTGATTCTGACAAGCCATTACGCAGACATTTATATGCGTCCTATAATTTATTAAGTAGGGAAATAGTACTTGTAAGTAATGCCTAAAAGCTGGACAGTATTTTGTACAAATATAAAATTATGTGTTTTGTCGTGACCAACTTCCTTAAGCTTCTCAGGCTCCTCCGGACCTTTGAGCGAGGCAAGGTAATAAAAAGCGAAGAGATTTTGGCGGCTCTTAACAACGAGGTCTTGAGAGAGCATGAATCTGTTTGAATAATTCACTAATTACAGTCGTAAAAGAAATTGAGCATGGGCCAATAAATTAGTAGCTAGTAACCTCGTCTGATGAAATAAGAAATTCTTTTTAGAGTTAATGTTCAGTGACTTGAATGTATTCCATGCATTACCTAAAGACTAGCGTAGTTATGAGATTACATGTAAATTATTTCACGCCGTTCGATGTTTTAAGCTGGACTTCACAGCCCTCTGCGTACTTACTGCGCAGTTAGTACATGTTTTAAATCTAATACCCCAGTATGAGGTTACTTTTACCACACGTCACGTAGCACGGGATTCGGTAACTTTTCTTTTTATGTGATATTCTTTACCATGACCTTGAACCTGTGGTCATGACCTTGAATAGCCATAATCCGTAATTTAAAAAAATTGCANTGATATTCTTTACCATGACCTTGAACCTGTGGTCATGACCTTGAATAGCCATAATCCGTAATTTAAAAAAATTGCAAAAAATCTAAACAAATTCTACATATCGAGAAACATATACTGTTAACCTCACACTCATCCCACAACCCTCACCTCATCCCCTTCCTTTACAAACCAATTATAATTTTTTTTTTTTATAGTAAAAAATCCTTTAAAAATTCTAAAGAAATTCTAAAAAAATCGAAGAATATACAACATTAATATGACACTCANTGATATTCTTTACCATGACCTTGAACCTGTGGTCATGACCTTGAATAGCCATAATCCGTAATTTAAAAAAATTGCTAAAAATCTAAACAAATTCTACATATCGAGAAACATATACTGTTAACCTCACACTCATCCCATAACCCTCACCTCATCCCCTTCCTTTACAAACCAATTATAATTTTTTTTTTAAATAGTAAAAAATCCTTTAAAAATTCTAAAGAAATTCTAAAAAAATCGAAGAATATACAACATTAATATGACACTCATCCCATCACAATCACACAACGCACTCTCCGCTTCCCTCCCCCAATCATAAAAAATAAAAAAATCAAAAACTGGAAAATTTATACTAAAAGTCGAAGAAAACATGATGTTAGCCTCACACTCACCCCACCAACCCTATCCAAAACCCCCACCCCTTACCAACACCCTCCTAATAATAAAAAAAAAGAAAAATCTCAAACAAATAAAAAAAATTCTAAAAAATTGTATAAAATATAACATTAGACCCATGTTCCCTTGCTCTCCCTTCAGAACCAACCTCTCAACCACCACCCTCCACAAATATTAATAATTGACCTTACATAACAAAAAATATCCTTCCACCCATACCAATCAATTTTAACTACCCATTGGCCACTAAATAACGGCGTTAACACATATTTGTCCAGTATTGGACACTATAGAGATTGCTAGTTTTTTTTGTATATAACACCAGAGAGCTTCCATATCGTCCATTAACAAACGTTTTTTGGGGACTCCAAACATAAAGTATTTACTATTTTACTTATAATAATTTAAATTTTAAGGCAAATATAACAAAAAATTAAATCACAACATATATTTTTTCTATTTATTTAAAATTACACGTGGAAATAGATATGCCTTTGAATAAAAGTCTTTATATACATCGTCCTATTCCATGGCGAGTTCACCTCTCGATGTCTGCTTCAGTGACCCAAGAATTGAAGCGGGCAGGGAAACCCCACCACTTGACGTACGCCCTTCCGTTTCGTGGTTTCAGAATATTCTCGACAAAATACACATCTGGAAACTTCATCGGCTGTATTTCCTTGGCGTAGAAACCTCCAAAGATGATATGTTGTTCAGATCTTCGAGATAGTAGTTCCTCGGAACATAGTTGCGTATAAGTCGCACACGAAACAGTACGGGACTCCAATCCGCCGTGAACCCTTTCTCGAAGATGCTTTTCTGCTTGGAGATGCGCACAAGGTCACCGATCTTGGCTTTGGGCTTGTGTGGGTCCCACTTATTGTGGTTTTAGTACATGATCCAAAGCAGGGAGTCATTCTTGATGTTTCGGGCTTCATGGGAGCGGTAGAATGAATGGTGGAATTATACTCGCTGATGAGTTTCGGCAGTAGCTTCAGCCAATTGTAGCTGCCATTCGCCGGAAATGCTTCCACATCTTGCACTTCAGAGTCCTGTTAAACCTCTTGACGTTGCATGCTTTGAGAAGACTGTACGTGGAATAATTATTTATGTTATGATTCTTCATGATAGCTTTGGACTTTGCATTGCAGACATCCTTGCCCTGGTCGGTGTGTAGATTTTTCGGTAAGCGTCCTTCATACAACACATCTGCCATAGCTTCTGTGACATTGAATGCATTTTTTATATTGACAGGCCTGGCACAGGTGAATTTGCTATAGCCATCGATGACTGTCAACATGTATTTGTAGACCTTGTTGACCCGAGCGTATGGTATCATCTCGACGTCGTCGGCTTGAAACAGGTCGTTCATCCCGCAAATCATGACCTTGCGACGACGGTAGTTGCACCTGGTGACCGGATGTAGTTCGTGGTCGATTCTTAAACATCTCATAGTATGTACCCACCCTCATTCAGTTCTTCAGCGATGGATATAATCTCGTTGGTGTGCAAGTAATTTCCAATTTCGTAGTTTATCCACCACTTCGTTCGTATTGTCCCAAAACATATAGCCGGTGTTCTTGTCATCGTTTATCCTCTTCACACCTTACCCACTTTTCAGTGCAAAGCCACTGAAGAGGTCTGCAAGAATGTCGATTTTTTCGTGACCTTCATACTTATAAGCATATCGTTATCTTGGTAAACCGCGTGGGTGAGTCCGAGTAATGTCTTGATTCCAGCAGGTCGGATTCTGCAAACTCCTTGGGCTCCTTGTGAAATAGAGGTTCGTAAAGCCTGGGTGGTTCCAGGCATATTGTAATCGATTGCTTTGATTATGCCACCTGGTAGAAACTCTATTTCATCAGCTCCTAGGAACCATTTATATTTATGTGTGTATACGCCTTACTTCGTATCGTTATTAAAATACGTGTATGATCGTAGGTACCGTCGGGCCAGAGCATTGGAATTTAAGACTTTCTTCCATACCTTTTTCTTGTGTACAAAATCCACATCCAATCCATAATAACGGTCGGTTTTTACGTCATATATTTTCCTTTTATTCGTAGGCTCAGCAGTAATGACGACTTCAGTTTTCATGACTACAGGTGCTCCATAGATCTACGTGAGTACATCGAGGCATCGCATAAGGTCGCGCGAAAGTCTAGCTATCTTGGCTAGAAAATACTTCGAGCAAACCGACTGTATCACTCGATGCAGTTCGCTAGCAATGTCCGACATCGTGCTGTATACAAATGGTTACTGTTGCTCTGTTTTATAGGTTGAGTCGTGTGTCTCCGACAAACGATTTCCGATTCTTTCCTTACGTTGGCTGCAGGCATACAATATGTCTCTGCTATGTTATTTAATATCTGATTTCGTGGCGAGGCAAGAAATGGAGGTAGCGAATGTATGCTCTATGGAATCATCAAGTACTTTTAGATTCTCATCATTTTGTGCAGATGCCACATTCAGTCTGTTGGTAATTTGCCTTTGAACACTTGTTACATGCTCGTCCATTGCCACCATCAAATCACGAACGATTTCAGTCTTATACATTCCATCTTTGTCCCGAGCTCGGACAAGTAAGTGCGAAAGAATTTGCTCTCATCAGCCAACACATTGCATAATTCCGATATGAAGCCATTACCAGATTCGAGGACGAAATGTTTAATAGCAGCATATTCGGATCGTTCAAGTTCATCAACATTTCTAATAATTCTTCTACCAACATTGCAAGTTCCATTATTTATTTTTACGAAACAACCCCCATCTTCGTCTTTATAAAGCCGCAGTTTGAGGCTACTCTGCCCGAATTTAGATATGACTTAACTCATTCTCGACCGTCAATGATGAACTGATCAAATCCACGCCGGTACCTGCCATTATATAGTAGCCTGTCTTTTACGATCACCAAAAATCCATACTTGTCTTTCCAGCACAAGAACACAGGCTCTTGAAATCCGATTATGTCATGTCCGTATTGACGTTGTCATCGTACACATGTCGCAAATTCATATCGTCCATGCGAAACAGCAACAACACATTCGCATTATCGCTAAGCATTTGTTTGGTTATGCGCGAACAAGTCTGGCCGAGGTACACGCAGTTCACATTCGTGTGCCGTCCCATGCTAAATTACGATGCCAACCGATTACATACTGTATTTAGCAATGCATCACACTATGTGCCAGAGTATAAGGGAACGCAGGTGAGCATTACAACCCCTGCCTGACTTTACAGATTTTACGGCCCGAAGGCTGGAATTCCCTCCATCCTTCCGCGCTGCAACTGTACTCTGATGAGTAAGGCAGCGCACGGCACTTTCTCCTATTCTTTCTTAGGGCCATGAGTTATCTTTGTGCCGTACACGATATTATACGGGTTTTCTCAGTAAAACCTCTCCTCCTCACCAATTACAGATATTGCGACTTATTACTTTAAAGCCTCTACCCAAATATCCCTTCATGGGTACTCGGTAAGTTATTTTCACCATTTATCATATTCCTCAAGCCTTTTGCCTATTTTTGTGGCGAAATCTTGCCATATCTTGTGAAGAGTTTTGTCTCTTATGGCATTTTCCAATCTTAAGTCAATGCCCTCTATTTCTGCAATTCCTTGGAGCCATTCCCTTATATCTTCTGTCTTCAAAAAGTTCAAGATTACATACTCCATTGTGTCATAATCTCCACAAATGTCACACAACGAAGATTGCACCAAATGGAATTTACCAAGTTTTTCCTTGAAGTTGCTATGTCTCGTAAATAGCTGTGCACTATAGTGGTTCATGGTAATCCACAGGGACTTAATCCTTTCGTGCACATCTGGAAGCAACTCAAGGGTAACTCTTCCATTTTCTGACCTCGACCATCTATCTTGCCATTCCCTAGCAACTTCAATCAAAAGATCTTGTTTCTCTTCCTTACTTAGCCCTCCGTTCCGTGCTCTCTCCGCCATAATTCCAAGAACTATGACCAATAATTCAACTGGCAACACCCCTACCTATACTGGAAGTGCATCATGGGATACTGTCCTGTATGCCCTCGTTACTGTCAGCAGTGCCGCCCTCTGAGCACTAACTAATTTCCTTTTATATCTTTATAATTGAGCCCTGTTATACCACATAACAGCTCTATATGCAATAATAGCTTCAAACACTGCCTTAAAAATTATCTTTTAGAGTGCTGAAACTTAATCCCCAACTGATATTACCAATGCTTTTCAATTGTTGGAGCACAACAATTTCCTTTCTAGAAACATAATCAATATGTTTCAGGTAACAGTTCTTATTATCCAAAATAACTCCCAGATATTTCATATCACTCACATGCTGCACAGATTCCCCACCAAATTGCATAGTAGGTGGCCTGCCTAAGCTTCCTTTCAACAACATGGTCTTTGTTTTTGCAGTGGAGAACTTTAGCTTGACTTTATCCACCCATTTCTTGACCTTTTCCATGATATCAGAAGCTTTGATCTCCAGTTCTCTTCTAGCTCTTCCAGATATTAGTATCAGTCCGCCATCAGCATAGCCAAAAACCGTGCAACCCGGGAACCGTGCAACCCGGATGCCTCACTATACAATGGTACACGTCGCCTACTGGGGACGCTATGGCTTAGTGGTTAGCCTGCTAGCCTCACATCAGANCCTCACTATACAATGGTACACGTCGCCTACTGGGGACGCTATGGCTTAGTGGTTAGCCTGCTAGCCTCACATCAGGGAGAACTGGGTTTAATACCCGGCCAGGTCACTCCTAGATTGGATTTTCTCATGTGGGATTCGTGTTGGTCGATACTGCTGGTCGGCGGGTTTTCTCGGGGATCTCACATTTTCGCCGCCCTTTCATTCCA
This sequence comes from Clitarchus hookeri, assembly GCA_002778355.1. NCBI lineage: Eukaryota > Metazoa > Arthropoda > Insecta > Phasmatodea > Phasmatidae > Clitarchus > Clitarchus hookeri. The sequence continues at coordinate 209,775 of NQII01002344.1, forward strand.
GCGCTACTTTANTGCTGGTCGGCGGGTTTTCTCGGGGATCTCACATTTTCGCCGCCCTTTCATTCCAGCGCTACTTTATTCTCGCCTAAATCGCCCTCATAGACTCTCAAGACCTCGCTGTTAAGACCTGCTCAAATCTCTTCACTCACTTACTCACGCCCCCTGCTACCGACGTAATGGTCTGGAAAGCCATTGCGTGCAATCGTTGTACGCTACTAGAAGTGATAAGAGTGTCATTGAATGCACAGCGGTACTTTAAAATTTTTTTTTGTAAATCCATGTGTTACCTTTTTTATCTGAGTGCCCAGGAGTTAGTTTGCAATATGATAAAACTTGGCCCACACAGCTGTCGGTTCCCACCGATTATTAAATTAATGTTTCAACACTTATGTTGACTGCCTGTATACTTGATTTATCGGTCATCGAACACTCTGTATTTCGAATAAGCTAGGATGCCATGTTCCTCAATTTTAAAATGTATGAGTTTTGTCTCAAAATTTGTAAGAATTGTGAGAAAATATTCTGCAGGACATTACAAAGCGTTTTATTAAACACGAGGGTGTGTGGCGAGGTGATAAATGTGACCATCTGTGCAGCAGGTTGTATCATCACACTAATAAAGTTCCGTCTGAATCTAAGCGTTCTTTATGGTTCGCCATTTATATGTTTTCATGGCAATGGGTGTACACAAATACGTACGTTGATGTCTTTGTGTATGGAGTTGCATATGTTTACACACGACGCTTGAAAATACGGGAATAATAAATGGTAGGGAAAATGGAACAAAAAAGGTTGTCTGTACGTGTTTGAAATAAATATGTTCGTTAATTAACTTGGCTTGTTTTGCATTCGGCACGGTTTTGCCACAAGCTACCATTAATTATTGAGTTCCATGTTTCCCCACATATTTAGTCACATGCAAATATTAATAGGTTACTATAAATCTGTGTGTAGCTCATCCTCTGCCAGAAACATAGTCACGCAAGCTCATNCATGCAAATATTAATAGGTTACTATAAATCTGTGTGTAGCTCATCCTCTGCCAGAAACATAGTCACGCAAGCTCATGAAATTTTCGTGTGACGTGCGAGCAGCAAGGAAGCCGTCTGCACATGCTCATCAATGTTGCAGAATACTGAAGCGGGTCTTCATCACGGGGGCAAGCGTTGATAATTAATGCAGCTGGTTCATGCATTATACAACACGCGGACCGGTCGAAAGAAGGTTTCGCGCAGCTTCGGTGAGGTGCCACGACCTAGTCCAAGTATCCATCGCTAAATCTCGGCTGGGAAACTGTACTTCAGGGAATCAGAGCGATGCACCACGTCGGGGGTCAAAAGCCCTCTTGAACTCCGAACGAGGCAGTTTGGCTTAATTGTTAACATTACCAAAACATTCTCTTTTTGGACGTTAAAGTCGCACGTGGGCCATGGGTTGGGAACCTTTGAGACACTTCGATTATTTTTCTAGGGAAATAAAATTGCTGTTTATTTTATTTAAAACAGCTGTTTTTCTCTATGTGCTGTATGAACGACACCATTTAAACTTGTTTTCTTTTTTATCATCTTAATGTTATTTTGTTGTAATGCAATTTGCCGTGCTTTTAGAGCACCATAAAATATATCGTTTTATATTTATGAAATAACTTTACTTTAGAAAGTAGTTGTGCAAGGAAAAGCAAATCAGAAAATCTTTATTTATANTTTTATATTTATGAAATAACTTTACTTTAGAAAGTAGTTGTGCAAGGAAAAGCAAATCAGAAAATCTTTATTTATGACTTTGTGTCTATTGTTCATGGTGGTATAAGATTACCCGAACAGAAGTAAGAAAATTGAAAGATTTCAAGGTGAGGTAAGGATAGAAACCAAACAATATTAATTTGTGAGTTTTAATAAAATTATTTCGTGCAAATGCTTTTTATGGCTTGGTTTATCTTAAAAAATGTGAACTGCCATGGGTTGGCTATTTTTTACATATGATAGTATATACTCTACTGCTTAACAGTTTGCTTTAAATTTATCCTATTTTATTGGGCTTTCAGAATATTTGTGTTTATATAACACAAATATATTTAAATAACTTGGTACACAATACGTTATTTCCGAAATCGGTCNTCAGAATATTTGTGTTTATATAACACAAATATATTTAAATAACTTGGTACACAATACGTTATTTCCGAAATCGGTCAGTTAAAAGAAGTGAAAATACTGAAATTCTGGGATGACAACGGACTCATGTCAGAGGTGCTCGTGTGTGCGTGTCCATTTACCCCGCCGTATTTGTGACGTGCACATTATTTTTAATTGAATACCTCTTGAAATTTTTTTTGTGATATATTTCACTCAAGTTGTTATTTGTAATAGTAAAACCAAAAAAGCTACTAATGTGCAGCGAATTTTAGAGTAAATTTTTTTATTGTAGATAAATAATTCAAGCATAATTATTATGTAACAGCAGGGGCTTTTATGAAATATTGCATGCACTTGTCACTTCTCCAAGGAAAAAACAAGTGCAATCAATATTGATACCAAAGAAAGGAAGAAAATATTAACGTTTTATACATGGAGAAACATAAATCACTGATCACAAACACAGTTAGAGGCTAAAAACATCATTTCGATATATTTGACTCAAAAACCACACTCAAATATGACACTGAAATATAATTAGGTTAAAATGCTTGGTTTACAAGTATAAGAGAAACAAATGCGTATCTCTAAAATCACATGTTTACATCGAAATACATGTCAAATTGAAGAAAACAGAAGAAGAAGAAGAGAACAATTTTCGGTGACAGTATTTTTATAGCAAATTAAGGACTTTGCCAAGGTATAAATAGTTCTAGATAAACATCTTCATGAATAAACACCAGTTTGTTGTTAATAAAACGTTAAACAAGTCTACATAAATAATTTTTATTGAAGTTTAAATGTAAAGCAAATGTATTATTTTTTCTGTAACAAAACTTGAAAATTATACTTTAAAATACAACGAAAGAAAAAAGTGAAGAAATTACTAAGCGCACAAATAGGAAAATAGTTATACATAAAGAATGCCTGATAGTAATTTTTATGGGAAAAGGGGAAACATTTAGACGGTTACCTAGCAGAAGTGGACATAATTAAATGAAACAGGGGAATAAACTACTGTGTTATAAATTACAATTTGTGATCTTTCTTTATTGTGGCCAAGATAACATTTATTAAATTAGAGTCGGGTTTCATAAAAAAATTACAACATTTCTGCAGAAAACTTTTCCGTGACTAAAATATTAAAGGTGATTTGGATTATTTTTTAGGGGAGAACGTGATCATTATATTAAAGGTAATGTTTTATATACAGTATATCTGTTATATTAATACAACCCTATAAAATTGTCAGTGAATAACTTGATAATTTTTGTAAACACAGCGCCAATTTTTATCAGAGAAAGAATGATTTGATTTCAATAGTTTATGATGACAAAATATAAAGTAGAACTGTATTAGTGTATAAGTACTGCTATGACTCTACTATTGAATAATTTTCAATTTACAATACTGATATACAAAAAAATGCGCTTTTTTGCGCTTATTAAAATTACATGAGACTTTCAGCAAAATAAAAACATTTACGTGCGAAAAAATTTATAGGACGCCGTAATTCGTTTCACTTGTTTGGTATTTCCCCGATTTTACTTCAAAGTAGCCGTTCCAAAAAAAAAAGCATAATTTTAGTGGAATAGTCATTGTAAAACTTTTGCTTGTAATTAAAGTAATATTCAATCATAAACCATCTCATTCTGTGGTTATTATTATTTGTTTAAGTATAAATAACAACACAAAAGTATTTATTTATCTGCTGTCAAAGTTGAAGTTATGAGAAAAAAACCTCAAAAAAGGACATAAGTTATTAAACTATGGACTTAGGATTTAAAATATATATTTGACATAAAATTATTTCAAATTGTGGCAGATGTGCGTTGGAATTTTTGCGTAACTTAAATTAAATTTTCCTCACTAACACCTCTGCTTCTTGCTGATAGAAGTTAAACATGTTTCATAACCCTTAAATTTCGTGTACAAAAGGCAAACAATTTTGTGAATATCCTATAATATTAAAAGGCCAGGGGTATCTTTTTAACGCGCATGATTACAGAAAACTATGAATTATGTTAAGAAAATTTCTTATACTCTTATTTTTGAAGAAAACCAGGTAGTATTTCCTTGAAAGCAGAAATAATTATTCCCTTAAAAAATTACATTTCGAAAAATTAATTTTGGTTAGTGGTTTTTGTCGTTAATTTGCGATTTCTTCGAAACTTCCAGGAAAATATGTTTACAGGAAATGGTGTAATAAAGGGTTTGGTACGATAATTTATTTAATCGGCATGAAAGCATGGCGCATTATAAAGTTAAAATGCTTTGAAAATAATATTGTTTTTAATTTATGAGAATAAATCATTCTTCTCAGAAAAAAAAAATAGAACAGTTAAGTTCGGAGCAGCGATGAGGGTTTACACTGAGAGAAAGGCCAACATAAAATATGTTTTTATAGCGCCCAAAAGTCTTTTGTTGCCCAACAATGTATTTGGTTGATTAAACAAAACTTTAAAAGCAACAAATTTAATTTGGTTCATATAACGAAATACGTGTTTGAATAATCATAACCTCTGTGTTGGGTTAAATAAATAAGACTGCCAACAAAATAGTTAGTTGAATAAACTACATATATAAGTTTGGCCACTCATTTCAATGCCTTCGTTAAAAAATACAGCTTGTGAGTTACCTTGAATTTTTAGTAACAATTATNAGTTTGGCCACTCATTTCAATGCCTTCGTTAAAAAATACAGCTTGTGAGTTACCTTGAATTTTTAGTAACAATTAAGATAGTGACAGTGTTTGTTAGTGAATTTATTAATTCTTAATAAAGGTATAAACATCTTAATAAAATAAGTTCAACAGGAAACTCAAAGGTAAAGATGTCAACATTCAAATATTTATTCAAGCGAGTTGATCAGTTGTTGAAGTATATATATTTAAAAACATTCGCATTCCATCGATAGGCACTTTAGCTGAGGTGGCTAGAGCATAGTGCTCGGGTGGAAACGGTTTAGGAAAGAAGTTTTAATTTTTTTTAATATATACATTAACCGACCCTTTTTAATGTACGTAGAGCCGAACCAATATTAAGTTGCACCAACCAAATCTTTGCGTGGGGCAAACAAATGAAAACAACCAAATAATTTGGTTACATCAACTACATATTTCATTGCCCCTTCAAAAACAATTAATGTGGTGGCGTCAAAAAAACATCGTTTGATTAAACAAAACTTTTGTGTAAGTGTAATATTTCTTTATTTCAGTGAGAAAAAATGAATGAGACGGTTAACAAGAAAAGAGTCAATTAAAGACCTGATGACGAGGAGGACTGTAGCGTTTATTCGACTCCAATAATACTTTTCCCCGGTACAAAGTGAGGAACGTTCTTCTGCTGGTCGCTGACGGCCAGGGTGCAGCTGTCGCACACAGCACGCGTCGTCGAAAAATGTCCTCGTTTCCCTTTGCGCACTGCAGCCGCGAAATTACAAGGTGTAACCAATTGTGTTCCGGCACATAAAACATCGCGCTCCCGTCAGCCCTTCTCTGTTTCGGCCGCTATCCGGCAAAGCTACCTGTGCGGACCGACGGAACTGGAAACAAGCGTACATTACCTCGTTCCGGCCACAGGGATACAATGCTCCCTTAACTGTGCATGTACCGCGAATATTTTATACGTATACGTATACTCGCGGTTTCTTCACACTTCATGAGTAAAACATTTGAAAAAAAAAAAAAACACCTCATGTATGACGACTTTAGATGTTTCCTAAATATGTCACGTATCAAAAGCGTTAGACACTTGCATTTACATAAATGTACGTTATATTTGTTATATTAAACTCTTGCGTATATTATATCCATAATTTATAATATTTAACTTAAAATTAATATTAATGAAAACAGGCACGAAATATGTGTGTTGGTAATGGCTAGCAAGAAATAGTTCTTCTGCAAAATTATTTTTAATCTGAGCGCGCATGAATTCGGTGCGTTGTCTCTTCGTGTAATTTTATATAATTGGTTAACCTTTGCTGCGGAGGAATACCCTGGAAGTAGAACTTTACCAGGGCTTCAGAAATATTGGAAGTAACCTTGAATGGACTATTACACCTTGTGAGTTCATAATTGGTCCATGGTTAATCGAACACTATTAAACCAACCACAGCTTCTTTTTTTTTTGTGATTTGCTTGCTTATCTGCTACATGTAAAACTAGTTCTTGTAATTTACGTTTACACTAGTAATTCACACTTCGATATAGTGGCTGTGTGAAATTGTTGAAAGGACCCGAATCTTATTGTGAATATCCCCCAATTCCTGTTTTTATCTAAGTTCATAGAGCAAACAGAAAGAAGTTAACGCATCAAAATTTTCAAAGTGACTAAATACGCAAAAAATATTATACTTTCTTACTTCCTTTTTTGTATATAGTAAATGTACACTCATCAGTCATTTTTTTGAGTAAACATATATGCAGCAATGTGTACGAACTTTTTCGAACTTATTTTCAAAAATACTTTTGGCTTCTGTAATGAAACCGCTTCGCTGTGGCGCAGCTACTTCCTAGAAGCCAAGAATCCGAAGAACAACCACCACGAAAGCATGTTAATTCTTTATCTCAAAACTTTCCATTCAACCTTGTTCATTTTGCAAAGAAATTTAACAGCTTTCGTTAAATTCAATTTCGTTAGTTGCAAAAATATGCTTATTTACGAGGTTAATAAAAGTAATTAAATAAGTAACGTAACTAAAACAAAGCGAAATGTATCGATTTCCCTTGTTTGAAATAAAAAGGTAGCATGTAAAATTGGTATATATTCAAAAACAAACTGTAGCCGAAGCAATGCAGAAGTCCGTACATCACACGAATACAAGAGAAGCACAACTACTTTACACATCTTGGGATAATACAGTGGATTGTTTCTAAACTAAAATTGCCGACCTCCCGTGGTGCAGTCCGTTAGTGCGCCGATGGTCTGCAGTGCGAGAGGTTCTGGTTTCGAATCCTAGGCAAGGCATGGGCGTTAGTTCAAGTAGTGTTATAATTAAGTTTATAAAACTTTAAGGCATAACACTGTAGGACGTTAATAAGCCCTTTCCAATCAATGAATCAAAACCAAACTAAAAGTAATTATTTAATTTCTTAACGCTGATATTTACATATTGTCGGAGCGACACGGTATCTCAAAGCTATGGTTCAGACTGGTCGTTAGAAACAAGCTATGAAACTAACATTCTTGCTCTCTTAAGATTTTATAGCAAGAAGGGGGCTGCAACATCAGTAGAAACATGAAAGTAAAAAGAGTTGTCCCGCGTACAACCTTAAATATGAAACACTAATTTTTAACGATTTTCCTATAACGAACATCATATTGGTAGATGTGCACATTGTGGTTGAGCGAGGGTATCGCAGAAGTTTTCATTAATAGCTTAAGCTTAATAATAATATATGCATTTATTTACTCTACATTAGTATAACCATTTTTTGTAAATTATTACTTGTTACGTACACAATTCATTGTGATTTATTTTACTGAATTTATGATTGAATGATACGTGATTATTAATACTTTTTTATGCTGGCAAAAATAAACATATTCCGCTCAGTATTGCACAGTAATTACCAATTTACAGACATTTCGCCAAATAACTTTGGCATATTTACTTACTCCATTTAATGCCTGATGGGTACAAGAAGAAAATTTCACATGCTGACGTAAACTCACTTCAGTAATTAAGTGCTACCAGTAGGCGAACGCACTGCCGTTTAAATAAATATTAGGCTATTTCTTATCTATCAGTTATATGAAATAAACTTAGTGAGGTGAACAGAGAAAAATATACTATTTTTTAAATTGAAGTCAATTGCAACTAAAGTGAAATGGCAGTTACTTTACTCGACTCGTTCAACCTTATTCCCTTACCATTATTTTTAAAATCAAATTACTGTGCACGAACAGGGCATTATCATAAGGGGATCGGGCATGAGAACAATTTTAAGTACTCTCAATTCGACGAAAATCGATGCAAGATTAAGAGTTATATCAATATGAATTCGCATTATAATATTAGCAGTGGGAATCAGCTTATTCGAACCATTTCTTCTTGGCTGTGTTAGTGTATTAATAAGGTAGTCTACGAGTTGACCGAAAAGTCTCGAACTTGGAATGTTATCATTCCGCAATGTTTTTAAATAACTTATTGAATTGTAAAATATTTTAAATTTTAATAATTTGATTTTTTGTTTATATTGTTTAATAATTCTCCCTAATATTTCTGGTCCAAATGTCAAAAAATGCAAAACCCCAAGAATTTTTTTTTTTGTTTCCTTAAACACAATAGGCCAGTTTTTAAGATTCAGTTTTACCGTTTATTTCAGCCATTAGTGTTAGTATGTTATAATTTATTTACTAAATGTTTAATTGTACGGCTAGTACAAAAACTAAACCTTATACCACAAGGAACCAGGTTCAATTCCCGGTGGGCTCATAATCAGATTTCTGCATGCGATAAATGTGGCGGACGTTGCTGTTGGTCGGTAAATTTCGTTAGGGTGCTCCCGTTTTTGCAACCGCTGCATTTCCTTTCTAAAAAAGAACGCTGAATATTTATGTTACTAAGAGCCGCTCAAATCTCTCTAGATTAGGGTAGATACGGTTAAATATTTTTCGCTTATCAGTTACCAAATTCTAACCAGATGTCGTGAAAGATTAGAGATCACAGGTAAATTTGTGAGTCTACAAATTTCTTCACACAAGAAGCACTATGGTAGGCCAGGTAAACTTACGTGTTTTGAAATGACGGCCCTGTTAATATTTCAGGTTCGTAAATCCTATATACTGAAACATTAGCCTGATTACATCCGTAGTAGTGCTCCCAATCCTACCACAGTAAATAAGTTGGTTGCACGCTACCTTGTGGTACGAGGTATCCTGAGTTCGAGTCCCGGGTAAGGCACGTATGTATTTGTAATATTCTAACTATCGTTGTATATGTTTATTCTTCCATCTTTAATGTTATTGCTGTCAACGAGACGTCAAGGCCGACCTACTATCCAAGTCTTGGAGAACTTAAACACAAATTACTTTCACCCACATAGAGAAAAGTAGTCCCATTAGTTATGTCAGTCAGTAACTTCTTTGTAAGTTTTAGGCTCGACTTCACCACTTTTGTAGAAAAATCTTCGTTTTGGCGTCATCATTTCGGATTCATAGTAATTACTGACAATGTGCGATTATATAAAATTTACATTTCACGAGTAGTTAAATATTATTGTGCATAATGTTAACTGTGTGTCTGCTTGTAAAAAGCCAGGAAGGTATTTATATTTTATGAATAATATGTTGCCTTCTTGCAAGCAGGAAATAACACACAATGAATATTACATACAATTGCATTAAACAACTAGAGAATTGAATATTTTCTACAATCAAACATTTTCAATACTACCTCCGAAACTGAAATTATGACACGAAAACAAAGAATTTCTGTATAATAGGTGAAGCCAAGACTGTGAGACTCCCGCCTAACTGGAGCTTTTTTTCCGCCTTTTGAGGCCGAGAGGCGCAGCAGCGATAAGGGTAACACTGATACTCGCATCAATACGCCATCGCCACTAAGCGCAAGGCTCTGTACTAATGTGCGATGTTATGAAGTGATCAGGCCTTAGCTGAACGGCCTGCCTGATCACACATTCGAACATTTAACCAGGGCACGAGCGTGATTGCAATAACACCTTGCGAAAGAAAGTTGCAGAAACTTACTCCACCGGCCAGTAAACGGGGGCGAAAATATTAAACGACGCTCCCGATATAGGCCAGCGTAACACCAGGAACGGCGTCTTTTGTCGTCGGAACACTGGAACGTGAAGACCACTGAAGATGGGTGTGTCCGGCCGTCGTTAGCCGCCTCCTAGAATCTGTCTCCGGCAACATGAACAAGGTGGGGACTTTCCAATTAGATTTTAATAGTAATGGCGTAAGGTAATAATACTTAATACAATTAATTAGCAACTTGGTGTTCCCTTTTAAGCTCCCCCGATCAATAGTCACGTAAATGGTTATTGCATAACCCTTATGTTCAATAAACGCCATCTTATACTGCTGTGCTCTACCTAATCATGATAAATTCTTTTGCTACGCCCATAGCCCCTTTCAGGTATGAATTGAATTAAAAGTGAATTCATAACAGCGTATTGTCGTCGCACTGCGTGTACCTATGGGACTTTCAGCGGTCACCCTATTATTTTATTGGTGTAAAGTCTGTAGGAAGGTCCAGGACAGGGCTCTTAAGAAGTTTTGTATTTATCTGACACGTGTATTTTGATATACAACGCGAAGCCCTAGTGGCGATATTGGAGTACTAAAAAATGGTGTTTCTAATAGGCGTGACGTCTAGAAAGCACTCAACAGCCTTCGTCTGGAGTGAGTGTTCTTTTCGTAGATCAGCACATTCGACGCACGTTTAACGGTTTCACAGAAAAATCACAATTACTCACGCACTGTAACGCAGTTGAAGCGCAAGGAAGGCGGGAGCCAAGAGCACGTGTCACCCGCCATATTTAAGTTTTTATTTATTTCTTCCTAATTCAGACTAAAGGCGATTTATTGAAAAACGTGACAATAGATGATTAGCTAAATGCTTTATGACGGACATAATAAATGAACTATTTGCGCATATTTATGCAACAATTTACTTAAAAGATATTTTATGTATTGATTTATTCTCACATTTTAATGACAACCAGGGAACACCTATTAAATATCAGGTACAAAAATTTGCACAGAACTATGAAATTAAACGCTTCTCTAATGAAACATTTCCAGTAATGATCCTGACACTTCTGTTATGACACTTAAACGAATAATTTCTGTATAAGGGGAGAAACATACTCTTAAGTGTTCGCTACTTCAGTTTCAAAGTACATGTGGATGGTCGTGCATGTTCCAGATGAGAGCATCAGTGGAACTGTATGCATGGCGGAAGAACGGCCGTTTCGTGCCCGGAAATCGCTTAGCCAACAGGCGGACGCAAAAACCGTGCAGCGGCCTGGGCAAACAAGCGGGACGAGGATGTGTTTGGCCGGCGGATTAAACACAGCGGCGACTGCGGACAAACGCGAACGCGCTTTGCGCTACCTGAACCGAGTCTCGCTGCTGAACTGTTTAAACAGCGCTTCTCCAAACACAGGTAAACTCATGAAGAGGATAATCATATCAAACCAGAATCCGTCGTTAGAGACCCCTTTGTAATTCAAGTCGCAGCCCAAGCATTCATAAAAAAAATGTCACTTATACGATCTCCTTTGTATAATACAAACCTTGTTACCATTCTATGAAAATATTCAGGTATTTTTTTGTGTTGCTCGCATGGTCAGAAGGATAGAGTTATTATCGTAAACACAGGGATACTTACAGCGATTTTTGCTGACTTTGACAATTTTCAAACACCACTTTTATGTTTCAACTAGCTTTTACCCGCGACTTTGTCCGCAAGGAATTCGTATTTCCAGTAGAATATTTTTTAAGTAGTATGTATGTCTTTAAAATATAATATATATTGTAAAATTTAAAGTTTAATGAAATGCAATTTCAAAAACACAACAAACTTTTATGCTGTACATTTTTTCTCCGTACAAATTTTGAACCCATATTTCACTACTTCATGGGCTGAATACAGAAATATCCCTCTTCATTGGCTGTTTACATTACATAATTAATGTTTCCTGAAAATTGTATCTCTCTAGGACCAATGGCTGAGGCTGGGCGTCGATATGTCAATCAGTCATTCAATTTTGATTTTATAAATATATATAAAGAAATTTATAAATTAGCAACAAAATATAGACTTTCGTTTTTGCCTTAAAAATTAAAATAAACATTGAAATATTTCATTTATTAATTATTACAGACTCAGCTATTTATAACTATGGAGGCCCCTTAAAACTTTGACGTCTTTATTTTTGTATAATTTTGCTAACACCTGACCGCGTATGGGTAAAAATATATATTTGATTTTTTCATACGTCTCTGACACATGTTTCCGTGAATTACAGGTTTGGACAATCGCTTGTTACGCTAGCACGAGAGTATCTCATTATAATAGACCGAGTTACTTCAGAAGAGGCGTGCACTACGTATACTAAGGCTCGGATTCACCTATTATGTAGAAATTATTCATTTTCGTGTCATAATTTCACTTTTAGCAATATTATTATAATTTTTTGATTAAAGAAAATTGAAAATTTACTTGTTGTTTAAAATATTTGTATTTAACTTTCACCGTGTGTTATTTCCTGCTTGCAAACAAAGGCAGAAATTATTGATTAAATATAAATATGTTTCTGACTTTTTGCAACTATCAGATTACACAAAATGAAAACTAAGCATATAAATTATAAATAACTCATAACACGTGCATTCTTATAATCGTGCGTTGTCAGTAATTACTTTTAATCCGAATTTAAGACACAAAAACGAAGAATTTCTGCGAAGGAGGTGAAGCCGAGCACTTATGTTTTAGACAATTTTTTGTAATTGTGTCTTTGTCAGGGTTCGGCATTGTCTTTTGGCTCCTTGCACCACCATGGCTTTGTAATCATTCTCGAAGGTATCCAAACATGGCAAACCAATAAAGGTACTCTATTGATACTATCGTTATTCGATGATCTGAATAACACGCGCTTTGGTCAAGAAGAAACTTCAATTATGAATACTGGAAAAATTTTGTGGCTCAAAAACTGGTTTTGAAATACTGTATATATTTGGTTGACACATGTGTTTATAACCATTAACAAAGAGGCTGCCACTGTGGTCGTCTATCTTATTCACTATGCTCCTACTCGAGAGAAATGAGCTCTTTTCCGCGCGGTGTCACGTCAAATTTTCACATGTGCGAAATGTGGCGGACGTTGCCGTTAGCACACGATTTATTTCCTTTCGTTATACGTACGTTCATTTCGTTCTTGCACTCAGGCGTTTTCTCAAGTCCAACTCACATCGCCATGCAAATCATTGAACTCAACTAACCAACGAGAAAAAAACAAACAAATAATTTCAAATGAGAGGCCAAGTTTTCAATGGTTGGTGAGTTATCCAACTATAGGTTAAGCTGCCTTCCTCATGAAAAATGACGTCATATTTGTAAAACATTGCCATTAAAACTAATACAGGTGCTTTATTAAATTTTAAAAGTTTATGTACGGAGAGGAAGTAAAATTCAGTGACCTCATTAAATTAAATTTGAGAATTGGTTTCTTTTTCCCTGTTATGGAAGAGGAAAACGTAAAGTTCTGTCGTCACAGCGAAGCGAAGAGTAGTGAAGGCTTATGGAGTACAACTGTCACCTTCACTTTTCATGTTTCTAAGCACTGCAGACGAGGCTGAGATTTATGTTTTGAGGAATGACTGTACACTTTTACACGCGCAGTTGTTTTATGTAGGAATTACATTAAAGTCAAGGGTTTCCACGAAAAGGATAATATATTTGTGGTGCCCACTTTTATAACAATTTTGCTTTTTGTTGCAATTAGTAACGTGTATTTCCGGGGCAGCCAGTTAATGAGAATTTTCTGTTTCCGCCTTGTTAAGACTCCTAACGAAAGCAGCAGAGATTCATATGACTCCTGAAATAATATATCCGGGCTTATATCTAGTGGTTTGCTAAGGATTCATTTTCTTTCGGTGACGTCGCACATTCCTTATAAGTTTGCTATTTACATATTACATTTTTATAAAACGTTTTTCAAGAAACAATGTTATTTGTATAAATACAAACAGATTAATTATTCATGTCTCTAAAAATAACATGCAAACATTCACGTAATTTCTGTAGATTTAAAGAAATTTATTATTTTTTATTTTTTATAATTTATTGTCTACACCCCAAACTGACGCCAAAATGAAGCCACTATTTTGTTTACCAAAAATTGTTTCCGTAAGAGGAAAAACCACTTTTCTTAAACACTTTCCTGTCCACGTTCTATTTTCTACGTTCCCCAAGGAGAATAAGACATTTTTGTGTGACTTAATGTTGATTTATCAAATTCTTAGTTCTACTGGTAAAACCTTTCAGTTCCTTCAAGTTGTACTGACAAGAACTTTTTGCAAACTTTGCTTCTTAAGATTTATGGCAGTCATATTATGTTACCATCCTCTAATGGAACTTCCCCATTTCTTGAACCAAGTAGCTAATGGCATTTACCCATTACGTGTTATCTTGCCCCTGCAACTTTTTCAGCGCCACAAAGTTAAACATCTTGTGCATTAGCTTCCGTCCGTATAATGCGCTACTTTGTCAAAAATATTTATTATAAATATAGAGGATGATTTTGTAAAAGTGCTCTGAGATGTCTGCAAATTTTTTCACGGGAATTTGTCATGGTAATATTCATATACGTAAATAACAGCTGTATTCAATATTCAAATTATTTTCTTTAAATACAGATTACCGTAAAATAAAATGATTTATCCCATTCAGACCCAGTGTGCACAATTGTGTACATTACACCAATGCAGGTAATCTTTGGTCTGTATTGCACACTGCGAAACTCAATGACCAATGATATTAATTGTGAGTAAATGATTCGCAAACCGTCGTACTGGTCTGGGACATAATTTGTTCATATAACTGTAGCTGAAGACATATACTACAGCTCATTGGCTATAAAAACGGATTAAGTGTTGTGTCGACTTAAATAAAGCACACATAAAATTTATTTTTGTTTGCAACACAAGAAAGTCGCATATTATAGTGGATATGAAAGGGTTACGTTCTTAGCCAAAAAAATAAAAAAAAATTAAACCATTTGCCTCAGCTATAGGTTTCATATGTCTTACTGATAAATTTTCAATCATTAAACTAGGGCCTAAAAACTGAAAATTTAGTGTAGTCAATGAAACATTTTTTTTTCTTATTTAGGAGAAAATGCGTCACTCTTTTTTTTTAAAACATTAGTGAAATCGATCAGGGATAACAATTATAAAGCTTGCATTTTATTAAATATTTATGTACTGTGTATAAATTGTAAATAATTAAATGTTAATTCATTTCCTTGTTTACTATTAATTTCTACGTATTAATAACATAAAATAGTTTATAATAATAAACTGCAATTATTTTGGTCTCCTGACTTTTACAATGATTCCACATATGTTAGATATATTCTCACACACTTCAAATGAGCTATAAAGTAGTATCAGAGAAAAGTGGAAGCGGTTAAAAACATGATATTTTCAGCTAAAGCAATGAAGAAGCTTAATGTCACTGATTTTTGCGTCGTATAATTAACGACTTAAATTTATTACTTGAGAGCCCGATCGTAATGATGTGTATTGGCTGTAAAAGCTCAAAAGAGCTATGAACATGGAGAAAAATACTGCAAGAAACAGAAAGAATGAATAATATGAACTCTACCGAAGTATTCGAGAATATCCTCCTACCCCTCCACACGATTCGATTATAGTGATGATGTAAGTAGGTAGTACTGATAAGTCACTCAGGACAAGTGATTCCCGCTCAATATAAGTTGGGAATATGTATTGAAAAGGGCTTCTCAACGTCCCCCAGTATTGTGCGTTATCAGGAGATGGCTTACAAAATAACTTATGACCTAATTTAAACTAGGATTCGAACTTAGAACCTTCCGAACCGCAGACTGACGGCGCACCAACCGACTGCGTCCTGGTAGATCAGCTATGTAAGTTGTGATTAAGTTTTTTCGAGTCACTGAAAGAGACAAAAATTTTGTATATAATATTTATTTTTTTTTTAAATTGCGAAACTAGCAACGACCCCCGGTATCAGTGCATTAGGGGTAGGTCACCATGACTGACTCGCCCATCTCTCGGGGTGAAAGAGTGGCTCCTACGTCGCTTGGGGGGAAGAGGGGAACATGGACAGCTTGCCTGACCGGTGTCACAGCACCATTCTTCCCTACTGGAGTGGTCGGTGGCNATTTTTTTTAAATTGCGAAACTAGCAACGACCCCCGGTATCAGTGCATTAGGGGTAGGTCACCATGACTGACTCGCCCATCTCTCGGGGTGAAAGAGTGGCTCCTACGTCGCTTGGGGGAAGAGGGGAACATGGACAGCTTGCCTGACCGGTGTCACAGCACCATTCTTCCCTACTGGAGTGGTCGGTGGCTGTGGGCACGAACTTTCTGGTCGTTTCCTCCCTCGACGCAACCCGGCACGTGGAGAAGGTTCTGGGCCAAGGCGCACCGACGCTATAAATACCGCCGCCGACGGTGAAGTGCGGAGAACGGTGAACGAAGAAGAGGGCTGGCGCGGCGGTGTACGAAGGTGTGAGAGAGATTGCGGCGGACGAGCGTGTGTACGGCGACTAGGAGCGGAAATGCGCGTGTGCTGCGGAGGGTGAGGTATCCGACGAGTAGAGTGCACATGTGTACGACAGGGTACTCCAGAGTGATCTGGGCAGGAAAAACTTGTGATGTATGGATTTAAACTAGGATGAACGGAGTGGACGAGTGATACAGACTTGAACCCAAAGGTATAAAATAAATAACTTTAATATAAATTCAGTAGGTGTAAGGAAACTGTTTATAAAGACTGGTTTAAAGTGTTTGCTTGTGCTAGTTTATGTGAGGTTACGAATGGTTATGTAACTATTAGTTGTAAATAGCCAGTGATAACCAATTTCGTCGAGCTATTAAGGCTAGAGTAGTTTTTGGTTGTTTATAAATAAATTACGATATTATAATTACCTTCTTTATTTAATAAAAACCTCCTTCCCTTACAGAACATGGCTATGTCCAAAGACTTTGAAAGATAGTAACATTTATTTTCTGCCTTTTAAGTGGTATTGGCACGTATTTTAATATAATTTCTGCATGTTTTAGATGGGAGGATTACGTCTAAAGCTTGCGAACAGGAAGGTTAACGGCGGTCAGCCTTCGTACTTGTAATCACGAAACTCGATGTTCGAAGTTTTACTCTTCTCGAGCCATCGTAGTTTTGGCATTGCACCACTGTGCCCTTGGATTGGCTGTGTATTTAGTTCAGTTTATAATCGCGACGATTTATTACTATGTAAGTTATTTTGCCCTTTCGAAATATGTATAGTAGTAATTTTTAGAGTGTAAAAGGGAAATATTTTTATTTAGGATTATGGATTGAGAATTGTTTACGAATTCCTTATACCTATTCAATATGACGGCGCCCTATAAAGTTACACAGATAATTGCTGTATTCACGTCATCGGTTTGAAGAGTATTAGGGAAGGAAGCCTAGGACGACAGAAGTTGGTATAAACGGAGACAGAATAAGGGAACTCACCCGGACTTGCACCATTTCCGCTCGTCGACCGGAGATGAGCAACTGTTCGAAGTTCAGCGTCCCGCCGACCATGGTAGTGTAGTGATCAAACTGCTCACCTCATACCTACGCTGACCGGGTTCGATTCCCAGTGGGGTCACTCCCGGATTTTTGCATGTGGGAATCGTGCCGGACGATGCCGTTGGCTTGCGGGTTTTCTCGGAGATCTTCCATTTAGCCCGCCCACACACCCCGACGCTTCACCATACTGACATCACTTCAACCTCATCGGTTATCAATAACTCGATGTTTAGAGTCGCCCAGATCTCACCACTTCACTCCCGCCGACCACTGCCCACATTTCTCGCCCCAAGTATTCTGATATTGCAGGTGACAGGTGGCGATAATTGAGGCGAGGTACCTCTGTACCTTTATTTTTATCAAAATAATTAACACATACTTTTAATTTAATCGCGCGTAAAATAAAAATAAAATATATTTTTTATAGTTTAGTTTTTATTCTCTGCATACGTTCGAAGTTATTTTAAAATATATATTTCGTTTTAAGTGGCAAAAGTAAGAAAAAAAAATTAAAAAACTTTACAATTATATGAAATAATTACATAATAAAATTGGAAACTCACAATGTTTAAAACATTAATAAAACCCTTTTTAGATTAGCTCACTTATTTTACAATAATTTTGGTCGTTAAAACTTTTTTCTGGTATCTGTATTGTGAACGTTTTCATTTTCTTGCTGAAAATATGGGTCAATCCAAACCGCTGTCAAAAATTGAGTTCCTCTGGATTCTTTCGAAGTTTGCTGCATTAGTATTTGGCATTAATGAATCTGGGTATTAATACAAATGGGTAGAGGTTTATAATTAAGCACGTTATTTCGATGTCATGCTGTACTTAAAGCAGGTGTACCTCAGTGTTCCTGTTACGATTAGGCCTCATTAATTTTGACACATCCTGTTGAAATCTTTAGCCAGTAATAACGAGTAAGCTACTGGGACTGTATCGCGTGCCACCATAGTAGAAAGGAAGCCGCATACCACGGCACCAGTCTATTAATAGACAGTTGTAGCATGAGTATGTGAAGGACTGAGGGCCAGTTGTATCAACATGGTGTGTATATCTAGTGTTACATAACACAATGTCAGCTTAATGCCTTGGTAAGATCCGAATTGCGCTGTATCACCACATTTAGCTCTTTGTTTAGTTACCAGAGTGTTAAAAGGTTTGGTGGTTATTTTAAGCGTACGATGGCAATGGAAGTTTTGGAAATCTAGTATTGTATCAGGAAAACCTTTACAATGTTTGCAAGAAAAATCATTTATTTTTATTCCTCACGAAAACCTTTACGATGTTCGCAAGAAAAATAATATATTTTTATTCCGTGATGTTTACAAATTACGTACGTA
This sequence comes from Clitarchus hookeri, assembly GCA_002778355.1. Classification (NCBI taxonomy): domain Eukaryota; kingdom Metazoa; phylum Arthropoda; class Insecta; order Phasmatodea; family Phasmatidae; genus Clitarchus; species Clitarchus hookeri. The sequence continues at coordinate 228,563 of NQII01002344.1, forward strand.
AATAAATACATTGGCTAGCAAGATGTCAAATATTAATGAGCAAACTTGCAAATGTCCTAGGAACGACAAAATATCGTTTTAAATTTATATTTTTTGTTGTGTTTTGTAAGGACAACTTTCTGTATGACCTATTGTTAAAAATTTGTAATGATCTTTTGCTACTGCGACATAATATTTTCGAAATTACAGGTGTACATTCTGAGTATGTGAAGAAAGTTACGACAACATTTAATAGTTTGAATAAAATATGTGCTGATATCAGCTGCATCGTTTTAGCTTTAAATATGTAACATTGATTTGTTGTGCTATTTTCATGAGGCAGATATTTCTTGCTTCGGTATTATGAAACGAGTTGTTAAAACTCAGTTTGCAATGTCTGAATTTGTTTTCTTCAAAAATAAATTCAGCGACAGTTAATATAAATTGCAGCTCGCGAATGTTAAATAATGAAAAACAATATAATTCGTACTAACGTGGCCTGAATTTGAAGTATGGTGACGAAGTATTATTCATTTTGTATGTTGCTCCTGTAACTAAAAATATTTTCGTATTATACTCATAAAGATACAATATTATTGTTGAAAACTTAAATTTAATATGGTTAAGACGTAATGTATAAAAAACGGTTGAATTATGTTAAGTCCTTAACTACCATAAATTAATTATTGCACTTATATAAAACGACTAGACAATTAACAATTATTATTTTACACTCTCAAGCTATTAGCCATTCTGCTTATAAACGTAAGGACTAATTTGCAAAACATTTTATATTTTGTTGTAAACATGCCTTGATGAAATTGAACGAAAATCCTTATTTCATGGGATTGTCCAAAGGTTACTTCACATTTTCAATAAACCGCTTATAATACTGCATGTGATCTGTGAAGTTGCTTGGCTAGGGTCACACATTTTTCAAAATGAAACGTACGACTTGCACAACTTACTTTTTCTCTGTACGTAAATCGCCTATCTTTAAAACTATAAATCGATTCACGTCTCAATAGCTCAAAATATTACTTTGCTGAAATAATGTTCCAATATTTGCATTTATAATAATTCATGGTTCAAAAAGGTGGCCCATTTCCTTTGTTTTCATGCTCGCTACCCGCCCGGATAAATGCTTAACCGGCCATCCCACAACCGAATAGCTTCCATGAGAATAAAATCTCCGGATAGCGGTAAAGCGAGCTCGTACAATATCTTTAAAGCCTAACACGAGAATAAGTTATAGCCAGAGCGGTAGCCCTTGATTGCCTCTACAACTGGCCTTGAGAAGCTTAGGTTGTTGCTAAATGGACTCCCCTAAAATATAGGACAATACAATGAGCCCATCTTTTCTGAACTTCTCGGCGACTTCCCGTGGCGCTGTGGGCTCGTGCGCCGCCGGCCTGGGGCGCAGGATGTTCTGGGTTTGATTATTAGGTAAGACATGGGTGCTAGTTTACGTTAGATCATAAGTTTGTAAGCCGTACCCTAATTAGCCTTCAGGTATAACGCCGGGGTACATTAAAAAGCCCTTTCCAATCCAGTCCAATCCATTTCTTGAACTTCGCAGTGGAAACAATAGTCCTAAAATTGACGTTCGCCATGCATTTGCCACATGTCAATCTCATCACTAAAGCACAAAGCGTAATTAGTGACACCACAAGATCACCTTCAGTGGTTCTAGCCTGATAACGACATGCTTTGCACCATTGTACAACACAAGCCTTGTAACGTACTGTGATACTGCGCTTATGGATAAAGGTTTTTCACGGAATCCTAGTATAATCGTCTCATAGGTTATAGCTAGTCCACCTGTGTCCAATCGAATTTCTTTGGCCACCGTTTGCAATCAAGCTTTGCAGTTTGACTTTACCGCATATCGCAGAATTCGACTGTTCTGTAACGTGTTCTGGGTAGACGCACTGTGACTATTTCTCTTCTCCATTTCACGACTTCGCCCTCTGATATGTGGGATTTATGGAACTTGCCAGAAATCTGCTGGGTATAATACCGTGAAGGCGTTAGTTATTATACTCAAAATATCACTGGGCTAGTGCCATGCGTTCTAACGTAAGGCTGAATATGTTTACTGGACGTTGAATGTATATTATTTTAAGACTATGACTTCTGTAATGGCGCTACTAACTACTACTCAGGGTATGTACACTGATAAATTGCCAACTAGTGGACTTTTAAAGTAACCTTCCATAAAACGTATCCAGCGAATAGCTAACATGAAATAATTTTAAATAATGGCACAATTCACAGGAAGTGTTTTGTACGTTATTATATGTGACCGTGCAAATTTTGCAAAAATTAGTTCTAAATCTTATGCTATGCATATGCCCTAATGTTTAATAATACTGATTGGGATAAGAATAAAGTTAATGGTTATTTCTTTATGAACTGTTTTATACTTTGCAAGTTACCAAGGGGAAAGTCAATAGCTAAATGACGTTCCTAAAAATGTTATAGTTCACAACATTCTTAAAGAACAACAATTACCTTTACGTATGAAATAATATTAAAATATGGGCTTCGTTCAGAGAACAATTTGTTTCTTTAAGAAAAAGTGTTTCTATGTTGCAAATCAAATACATATGTCTGATTCAAACAAATATTATGGTGTTAATACATATTTTGTTAAGAAAATTAATTTTATATTTATATTTCGATATATATATATAATATCAATGTTCTCAGTTTCTGAAACATTTCTTTAAAAGGATTTATTCCCATGTAGGCCTAAAACTAATTATTTGTTCGATACATTTTTTTTTTACTAATTATACTGCAAGTTACTTTATAACTTCATACCTACTTCTAAATATATTAATTTAAATTTTTATTGCTTTTATATGCTTGAGTTTAAGTGAACAAAAAGCCTTTATAGTTAGCTCAAGACTTTGTTCGCATCCTGTGCATTAAACGTATTACTACTCGCCTAGGGGTAGTAAATAAAATTGTGCCTCCTTCAAGCTTATGCATTTAAATTTATCCTCCTTGGTAGCTGCGTCATGTGAGTCGCATCTTGAGGTGATATGATTATACCGGCGTAATTGTTATTACCACTTTTCCTTCCCTCGCATTTTACAACGCGGTACGCCGTGCCGCAGGCGTTCTTTTATCTCAATTTCGATTCGCATTCGTCTTTTATTGTGGATTTTCCCTCGCTATTTCTTTTTTATTCTGTGTGTGCGTGTATGTATGGCTCATTTATATCCTCCCTTTCTTTCAGAACATTCATTTTCAGATATTACATGTCCTCTTTGTCCTACGCAATATTCTCCAAGGCAATAATTATCCAATGAAGAATCTTGCTGAAGTTGACGTTAACGACGAAAAATGTAGGCGTAAATGTGATCATAAAATATGTTTATAATACAAAAACAAGTCTTCTTATTTACTGAAAAATCCAACGCACAAATTTGTGGACTCATTCTTTCAACTGTTTGTCAACATAATTAAAATTAAAATGTTGTCAGTTGCGGCTAGTGATTAAAAAAAATTGGTTTTAGACTTATTCCTGAACACTATTTGCTAAGTGATATTATTTTCGTCTGCGATTTTCAATCTCGTTGCCATTCCTGTATGGTGATATAAGATTAAAAATAACTTATTTATAGGGACATAACAAATTTCGTCCGTTCAATTACCATGTTGTGACCTAAGATTTTGTCTAGTCACAAACTCTTACTCTCCTCAGGGGGCCAACTCAGGGTACGAAATTAAAAACTTAGCTGGAATTTCATTTATTTATATAGGCATTATGCACATACATAAATTCTTCTCCTTTGCATTTGACGGCGTTAACTTCTAAGCTTTACTTCTAACGCATATTCCGGGAGCAATACAATTATCTGCTTAGCTGACGATAGCTCCTTGCAGCATCCTTCTCTTGCAAATTCCAATTACAATGATTAAACGATACTCAACCAACTATTCCAAGTTCTCTACCACATCGAACATCTACTTCACAGCTAGGTAGTCTGTCGTACAATGCCACTCACCACCTTAATGTCCGTGGATATTAGTTCTACCAGGACGAACGAGTTCAGAGGCACCTATCTAGAGGTCAGAGTTACCACGGCCACGTGGAGGGCTTGCCGCTCGTTCCGAAGACAAGAAAAAGATGCTCCTTTTCCGCTATTACCTCGGTAAATAACCCCGTAGTCTGGCGGTGCTGCACTAGGGCAGCAGGCAGTTGTTCAGACTCTGGGATCTTTTGCCGGTTTGGCCTCGTCTTGCGCCAGCCCACTACCTGGATTCACGTCATCTGGTTTACCAATATAGCTCGGCAGCATAAATCGGTTCTGGATATTGCAATGCTAAGCGGGAATAGCTACTAAGATATAAGGCGTGTCGTACTTGCGACAATCCACGTGTTCGAAGTAGCTGAGACCACTGCTCTCACCAGTGGACAGACCGGTCGTTTGACGTGTCGGGACCACTGCCAGTCCTAGTATCGGAGACCAGGTCTTCTCAGTTACGGGAATGGGCCAGATATGCGAATATATAGTCTCAACTGGTCAAGAGGACCCACACCTCCACGTGGTACGAGCGGGTGGCCTTCGGGTCAGCAGAAATGGGCAACCCCGTGGTGTCCCTTGAGAAGCGCAGTTTGTGGGCAGTCACAACAGCTTATCTTGGTGGCGGGCTCGTCGACTCCTTAACAGTCGTTGGGGCCCAAAACCGGAGCTCTGCCAGTGAAAGAGCTCTGGAATGGCAATGGACTGGGCTTTGGCCTTGACACCCACAAGTAATAGGAAGGAGTGGCACGGGCTGGCCATTACCCGAGTGGTTCCGGGTCTCCAAGCTTGGCCACGCGGGTTTGGTTTCGTGCTGGCTGTGGTTTAAATATTCTCTCTTAATAGCTCTCAAGATTTGAGGGTTTTGTGTGATGCCTTATAATGCCGTCAGCAGAAGTTTCTTAGACATTGCGCGGTGGATAGTGGTGTCTGGCCTATGAAACGGGCATTGGGCCATCCGTCCAAATATTGGTGGTTTGGGCTGAGATACGGAGCTGCCCGTCGGTTCTGGCTTGTACGGAGCCAGGGCGAGGCAGTCCTATCTGCAACAGAACCCAGCTGGGTGCACAAGAGAATTTGGATATTGTATACTTGGTATTGGGCGAGGCACGACCAGTTGGAGGCAGATGTCAATTCACTGCAGCCAGCCTGGTTAGGGAAAGCCCTCCGACGGGGGACAACCCGGCCCTGTGGCGGGATGGATCCTGGGTATTTTGTCTTTGTTAACAAAAGCCCAGCCTGCCTGGGGAAAGTCCTAGGCATGACATAAAACTGTCGAACTGATAGTAGCGCATGGTGCCTATCGGTGTTGTAGCTGGCTGGTTTGACGTTGATGCCTACCGGCCCCACACCCGCGGGGTGTAAGTATTCGCCTGGTACATCCTTGGAATGTCAGTTTGTGTGCTTCATTGTTAGGATTAAAAGACTGTCGCGCCTCAAGGGTGGGTTGCTTCTGGGGGTCTGGGGGCCCTCTGAGAGGGCTTGCCCTTCTGGGTGACTTAGGACCCAAACCCGCCTGGGGCGGAGCGAGCCCGCGAGCTTATCTCATAGGGAGTCCAAGCCCCAGTGTAAGGTAATACTGCCCGGTGAAGTATGACACCGACTTAATTCCCTAACCCAGAGGCAAACTGACCTGTAGGGTTGACCGGTGGTGTGAAAGAGTGCATCACTCGGGAGACCTGTATTCTGGCCAGTGCTTCCGAATATCAATGTAAAGAAATTCAAATAAGCGCGGGTAACTGCGGGATTTCATAACAATTTCTAGACTAGACTTCACACTTTATTGTATATTGAAGCCCCAGCGTGAAATATTTTTTCATGCCTTCTCATCCAGTATATAACAAGTTTCAACCCGAGCTGATATACCAAGGTATATGGCTTCCTTCCTGCAGGTCTGTTATTGACTCATAGTTGTCAATGACATGTCTTATAAACGGTTTGATCCAGTAGCTTGCCAAATTTGTTATACTGGTCATTCCATCCTCCTCATAATCCATTTGAATCTGTCTAGCATGTACGATGAAGCAGAATTTAGCGTTGTATTTTATTCAGTTTTCCAAAAAAGATTTTAAACTCATAAAACTTACATTTTAATTTTTTTTACTGCCGAATGCTGGTTGAACCAGGAGAAATGACAAGTAGCTGGTGGATTCGGCTGCCGCAGAACAGCTGTCGCTCTCGCCCAGCTTAAAGGATGGTCAAGTTGTGTTAAAAGTATTTGGTCGGAGCTTAACAGCGGGGTACTCGGCACCAGTGAAGGTGAAATGAGTTCACTATGAAGCAGCGGCTGAATACAAGGGCGTGGTAAACGGGAGTACTTCGAGAAAACCCACCGGCCAACGGCAACTGCCTTACTACTACACCACCACCGCCGCCCCACTTGGTTAGACCGAATTTTGGCAGTTCCATCCCTCGTCACAGATTGTTGAACGAATTTTACATGATGAGGATGGAGTTAGAGAAGAACGCGGAGTTTTCTCATTTCGCAAAGCCAGAAGTTCTCCGAT